>JAZGTK010008177.1:0-18566 GCA_036877625.1 Ambastaia sidthimunki
TTTATGGCCCTAAGGAGTCCTCTCTTTGAGCCCTTGGAGTCAGTTGAGCTTAGTGCCCCCTCTCAGAAAACAGCCCTCTTTCTATCAAAAGGGTTTGGCATCTGCATACGGGCTACGTATAGTTCAGTTATATATAGTATAGTTCCCTATTGGTAAACTGTGTCTTCCCCTAGATAGTCATATCCGTCATGGCCTATAATTTGGGTGGTTCTCCCTACGGTAGTCCCCCACATAGGCATAATTTGATGCGGTACTTTCCTGAAGTCTGTCTATTTCCACATATAACCTCCCCTTAGTTAGGTCCTTCTCAAAGAGAAGTTCATTATTGCAACTTATTTAACCAGCAGATTTTCTGTTATGACCTTGTAGAAGCTTTTTAATTCTGTCCCATTGGTATGGTTAGCTTCTTTCATTTAAGTGCATTGAAGGTTATGAAGTCTGTGACAACTTGCACAGGCATGCTATTCTTAACTGAACTGGCCATAGCACAGTTTAGCTGTTGTGGCGCTTGGTATATACTCCTAGTGTCACTACATTGTGTCACCCTTTCTGTCACACAACATCGAGTGAGTGACAGAAAGGGAACGTCTCGGTTACGTATGTAATCTCCATTTCCTGATGCAGGGAACGATAAGTTGTATCCCTCCTGCCATAACGCTGAATTAACGCCTAACAGCCGGGCACATCTCGGCTCCTCAGCACAAACCTGAATGAGTGGTGCTCCCTTTATACCTTATATATTTTGGCATACAAATCCCACTCATTAATTCCTACTGGTGCTTATTTTTAAAGCCAGTTTTCATTGGAGTTTTATAAAAAACAAAGCAATCGGTCTCCCAAGGTCGACTTCTAGTGTCACTACATTGACACAATGTCTTGTTCTCCCTGTCAGGAAATGGAGGTTACATATGTAACTAAGACATTATAATTTATAAAGATGCTGAACAGGTTTTCCTGTTGTTTGTTATAAATAAATAAGACTTCTAATGTTTAATTATTTTAAAAAAGCAATGGTTCTTTGTGATGTGATATAAATGTTTCACGTTTTTTGTATCAGTGTTTTGTAGATGGGGGCACTTTTTTTAGACCATTCTTCAAATTTTGAAAGTTTGTTCCTCCTGCATGCTACTGTTCAGTCACACATTCCATATTTAGTTGCATTTTTGTGCAAAACTGTTTTAACTGCAGTGTTTAATTTTAGTATTGCAGTATTGCATCACAGAGAAATTGTAATTGTTATGATGATAGCTAATTTAAAATGCATTTAATTTCCTTCAACATATACATTTGGTGAAATGCATTGAATGCATAAATGGTGAAAGCATTGTCTTAAATTCATCTTTGGAATAAATGTCTCACGATTTTCAGTTTTTGACTTGGGCAATAAAATTGTAGTTTCCAGTTGTAACATATTTTTACTTTACCATTTTCCAATAGCATTTTTTGTTTACTAAACCTCATACAGACAGACTTCAGACAATTGTACAGACAACAAATGTTCAATTGGTGCTACTTAAAAAGGTTTGTTATAAAATAGTTGCACAAAACCAAAAAGTCAACTAAATATTTTTTGTGTCACTGACAAATTAATTTAGAGTATTTACCTTTTAGAGTATTTATTAAAAATATACAGGTATTAAGAATAAGAAAAACATAGATATTTAACTCGGTACCTTTATATTAATTTTGAAAATGTACCATACAGCTATCTGTATAGCTTTGGATGGCATAATTTATTGTTAGAATGTCTTCTTCAAAGTGATGCTGTCAACCAGTTCCTGTAGCTCAGTTTGTAGAGCGTTGTTACCAGTGCAAAGGTCATGGGTTTGATTCCCAGGGAGCACATGTACTGACAAAATGTATAATCTGAATGTACTGTAAGTAACTTTGGATAAAATTTAAAAATATTTTAAAGTTTGAGGTGATATTGTTGAATATATCCCTTAGCAGTGGATACTGTTTAATCAAGTATGTCTGGCTATGCTTTACATTTTGAACAATAATAATCAAACAAATCAAACAAATGAGGTAAATGAGGTGGTTGATTTGACATGAAATGACCCAATATTTTTTGCATGTAAATGCAATCATTGCTGTCAAAGAGATAAACTAAAGTATTAACAATATTTTTATGTTCTTTCTATAGTTACTCCTTCATCATGCTGTTCTATGTGTCTGTGTTGATTGTAAGGTTTTCTGTCCTCTTTACATTTTAATTTAAATGCCATCATTCTCGTAGAGGATGTTGTAGGTATTTTTTTTAACCTCCGTTTACCTACAGGGCTGAACACCACTTTTTTCTCTTCATTTTAACATTAATGACCTCTGGGATGCCTTTGGAATTCTGAGTATTGCAGATATGGATCCTGCCTTTGCCCAAGTGGGGCCTGTTTTGGCTTATCAAGCAGTTTGGCCATTTGCTTTGATCTGTTTCAGTAATACAAGACATTAAGAGGCATGTTAGTGGGTGAAGCCAAGTGGTTTTACAGGTCTAATCAATGCAGAGCTGTGTAGTGATTTATTGTAAGGGAATAACTAGAACTTTTGTATGTAATTTTGAACTCGACAACAAAATAAAACAAAACAAAAGGAGAAAAAATAAATGCTGCTTATCACCCCCATTTTAAACTAGTTTTTTTTTTTTTTATCTTTGTGGTCATCTTGCACAAAACATCATGACTGGTTAACCTGTTTTAGAATGAGACAAAACTAAAACTATGAGACAAAAACTAAATATGGATGAGAAATTAATTTTGGTAAATTAATTACCAAGGTCAGGAAAAGAAAGAAACCTTAAGCAAAATACATTAATTTGTTACTCATTTGTTTTTTGTTTTTTTTTACATATAATCCTTTTGCCATCCAGAAGACAGAATTTAAATATTAAAAAGAGTTTTCTTTAATTGTGGGTTGATGTGGTGAAATATCAGTAACACACTGAGAGGAGGCTGCTAATTGGTGTTGGTATCCTATTGGTTAGCAGAAAGGTTAGGTTCAGTTGCAAGGTGCTGGGAAAGGTGTGAGATCCAGGAACTGCCTAGATAATGAGATTGCAACCCAGCAGCAAATAAACATTGGTATCAATGGCTGAATGGCAAAATACAATTACAACCACCTCAACTGATCTCATGTATTCCAGCCTCTGGGAACATTCTGTTCTAGAGCAAAGAACAGTTCAGAGCAAAGAACAGTTCTTTCTTGCTGTTCACAGCTGAACGAGCTTTTTTGCCATTACAATGAATATTCAATGCAGAGCCTCATTTTAACTCAGAAGCCATTAAAGTTTCAGATGTGAAGTGGAGAGGAAAAGATGGCAACCAGAAAGAAGTGGTAGTGGAGACAAGAAAGAGGTGCAAAAATAAACTTTGCCAGCAACTTAGCCCACTCAAAAAAAAATCTGAATCTCTTAAATCAAGAGGACTTTTGTACTGTATAAAAGATTTAAATGTGACTTGGTTTTAATAAATAATATGTTAATATAAACATAAAAATAGTTTTTCCTGCTTGTTGGACTAGAACACAATAAAGGTATTGGTGGGACTTTAAGAATAAAGGTATTGGTGGATAGTACTGAGTCCACCACATATCTCTGATGTGAATGTACATATACTGTGTGGTTCTCATGTGTAATGTAGGCTTGAGGGTCGTGTATAGGTCTGACTGCACCTTGCTTTCCCTTTCACAAAAAAGGAATTTAAAAAGTTTACAGTTCCATCTAGTGGTAGCTGAGTTTAATACATAACCATACAATGGGGAGTCAAATATCTTAATTACAGAGCAAATAAGGCCTAGACATTAGACATCAGGGATAGGGTTAACATTTCTAAATTTTAATACATAAATCTCGTAAACTACATCTTTATATTAAGTTTTTACTTAATGAATTTAGGTGGTTTAACTGATGTTCACTGAAGTATAAGCGTTCACCAGTTTTCAGAAGAAATATATATATCCTAGATTAAAGCAGAGATAAAATAGAAAGATGACCAACCGCTATGTATTCCTCTTGACTCTCCGCTTCCAACTGCCTGTAAAAAGAAAATTAAAAAATGTTACCAATGTCCCATTAACACAAAATTTAAACATACACACACACACACACACACACACCATTTGTGAGAAAACACCATGTTGCTGCTATGCTTTTTACAACTAACTGGCATTTACTAATGCCACTATACTTAAACTGTAATTCTTTAAGATTCAATGCAAAGTAACTAAAGTCTGCTCGAAAAGTCGCTAAACATTGCTATATGATGTCATGCATGTGAAGAAATTGCAGCCAGCATACAAAGACGGCTTTAATAAGACCCAAAAGAAGCCACTACAAATCTTTAGTGAACTAAACCAATGCAGGAACAATGTATTATTCACCTACCTGCCTTTCAGCATGGATTACTCAACAAATGTTACATCACTTAATTAATATTCATTAGCGGGTAAGGTTTATAAAGTGTCCCCCCACTTTTATCAGATATTACAAGAAATGACAGCAGCACAAGGCCAGCAGTTTTAGGGAGTAAATAGGCATAAGGCATTACTGGGCATTGCAAGTGCTTAATCCAGACTAACCCTGTGAGCAATACAATTCATTTTAACTTCCACCTTGAGCCTGCTGGTCAGAAACTGCTGCTTTATGAGTCTGCGTTTAAAAATATCGGATGTTTATTAAAACACAAAAAACAAAATATATTTTTATAAACATACTTTACTTGTTTTATGCATTTTATTCTTTAGCGGTCTGTCTAATTTAACTCAAGTGTTTAAATTTCAAATATAAGACTGAAGTGTTTATTAATGTAGCAAATATGAGAGTGTGATTTTTTACAAGATGCTTTTAAATGACCTAGTTCAGTCTTAAAGCTCTAGAGGTGCAGGCTGATATTACCAAGTCTTCTTCAATCTGCCAGCAAATCAGCTTGCACATCAGTGTGACTTGAATTGATTGGCATTCCAGGTAGTTTGGTGCCAATAACAATGCATACTTCTTTAACTTTTACGTTAAATAGTCTTGTTACTGTGCAGTAAGCAGTATGGCGCAGTGTGCTATTAGAGCACTATACAGAAGGGTCTAACAATGTCAATATCAGAACAGTAAATACAAAAGCAGTACAAAAAAGTATTTTTTTTTGTGGAATACTAAAAGGACACAAGACACACCAGAAAGACACAATTATGGGTTTCCACTGATAACAGAAATGAATAGCAATTTTCCTTTTAATCTTTATTTACTGGTGCTCTGCTGCCCACTAGACATGACAAGGGGCACTTGTCACAAGGGCAATATCTCAGAGCAACCACATTTTTGCTTTGTTTAAACAGTGGTTTTATATTTTTATGTATGTGCTACCATCTTGGTAATCAATGCTAAAGCATTATGTAAAAATGTGTTAGCATCATGTTAATTGATGTTACAATGTGCTAAAGTCATATTAAAACATGTTAGCATAATGCTAATAATGCTAAAATGTGTTAACATCACTCCAAAATATGCTAGTGTCATGCTACTTAATGTTAAAACGTGTTAGCATCATGCTAAAATATGTTAAGATCATGTTAATTGATGCTAAAACATGCTAGTATCATGCTAATCAATGCTAGATTCACGTTAAATCATGTTAACAATGTTAAAATATGCTACTATCATGTTATAAACGTAGTAGCATCATGTTCAAATGTTTTTGTGTCATGTTACAATGTCCTTGTATCATGCTAATTAATGTTAAAATGTGTTCATGTAAAAAAATTTAACATCATGCCAAAACATGTTAAAATCATGCTAAATTATGTGATTATGTTAACAATATACTAAAACGTTAAATGTTAAAATGTTAAACTTGGTACCATCATGTTAGAGAATGTCAACGCTAAAGTATTTTAAAACATTATACACTTGTTTTAGGTCTGGCTTTGTCAAGCCAACATAAAATTTGTCCTCAAACTTTACTATCTAGTTAGTCTTGTTGATATTACAATCTATATTTATCAGTGAAAAGTAGTAGTATATTTAACTGTACTAAAGCACCAGCAGATGCTTTTTACAGCACCGAGAATAAAAAAATATTTACAGCATTAGACCTAAAACATTATGGTTTTAACTGGAACCTTTATGTTTATATCAACACCTTATTAATTTTCTTGGTCTTATTTCTGCACAGATAATCAGTCCACAATCCTATAAATTCCTGCCAGATAAAATAAAGCTTTGCTGTTTTTTTTCTCATTCAATATCCTGTTCCAGTTTGTACTATAATTAGATTAAAGAAGAAAATTGGTTTATAAACAATGCTGAACTGACCTAAAGAATGTGCTGTATATTGAACGGTTATAAAACAAACAATAATGAAGATCAGCCATCTATCAAACAGCAAATTAAAGAATAGATGTGATTTTTACCTGTTAGGCTCTTCATCCTTTTGTTTGTTTTCTTTATAGCCTGATCCTATATTAGCATCTCCTACTCGTTTCTTCTCCTGGCTGCTGATCTTCAGAGTTAAATCATCTGAGGTGGCATTTGTGGAGGCATCTCCCGTATGTCTCTTCATGGGTAGTACTGGCTGAACCTTTGACTCTTTGGTCAAACATAGACCTGAGGGTCTATCACCTAAAGATTCTGGAAATGGATCTGGCTGTATCACAGAGTCAGTGACAAGTTCCTTATCTGCTGGAACTTGCTTTTTTGAGCATTCATCTAAAGTCAGTGGAGATGAAAGATCACAATTTTGGATGTGAGCATCTCTTGTCTCTCTAGCTGGTTTGTCTTCTATGATGGGCTTATTCAAAACTTCAAGACCCTTTCCAGAGGGTACACTGTGAAGAGGGATATCAACAACATGGTCTTTTAAATGTCTTATGTTCTGACTCTGAGCCAGGTTGATCTTGTCCTTGCTCTTCTTTAAGCTTTTTTCCTGTTTTGGATTATGTGGCATGGTGCCCATGTGTGTGTACATTTCGCTGGAGCTGGCATAGCTGGGGTTCTGTGGATGCATGCCCATATAATCGGCTGAATCTTTAAGTGAAGATTCCTCATCTTTTTGGGCATCTGATTTTCGCCTGAGGTTGGTGAGACTACCAAACCACTTGAAGCCTGACAAACAAAAAAATAGCTGTATGCAACACAGAGTAGTTACAGTAATTTAAGCTTTGCAAGAGTCTGAAGAGAGCTTATAGCACCATAGATTTGGTTTGGGTGTGTGTGAATTGAATATGTTAAATCCCTGTCATTCCATAACGTTCTTTAACATGAGAAAAAAACAAGCAGTCTCTTAAGAATATATGAGCCATGACCTTGTCTATGGAAAAAAAATGGTCAGGTTATATGACATTATGTCCACATTGCCTGAGTGTTTTCAGATATAATTAGGTTGAAGTTCATGAGACGTTAGTTGTTTATGTACCTGAGAAAAAACAGGTGAAGTGCAGTGGAAGTGCAGGGAAGTTTTAATTGGTTATGCAATACGTTATGCATTTTAGTTTTACAAAACATTTGTCTTTGCCTTAAGAACAAGACTTTGTAAAGTGAAGTGAAAAGTAAAAAAATCCTACTTTATCAATTTATCATTCTGTAAACATAAAGCCATGGCATGTATGGCTTGTTGCATGGGCCTACTGTTGGGGCATTTCATGACCCTACATTTCATTACCATATATGCTTTTATATTAATTATATATAACTCATATACAATTTGCCCTTGTTTGACCCTATAATACTGCCTTACCTGATGTAAATTACACTTTCAAATACACAAGCCTTCATGAAAAAGGAACATTAGCTTTTAACGTCATTATGAAAATTTCAATGATACTACTCTTCTACACATCACTTATAGCTTCAAACATGACAACGCAATGTTATATTGTGTAGGGAATTTTGGTCTTAATAGTCTTGTTAAACAAGGTCATTCATCTAAACAGGTTCCATCTATGTCTCACATGTGTCAAAAACATCACCCTCTAGTGTTTAACTGTGTTTGTCAATAGGGGGAAAAAAAATTGCAATACAGTATATCGACTGTTTTTGTATAGTAAACAAATGATCATTTAAAGTAAATACTTATATATAGTTATATATTTTATATATCTTTTTTTTTGTTCTCTTAAAAGCACCTTACAGTTTAAGCAAAAGGTTATGTCCCAACAAATAGAAAATGCAATAATATAGCTCAAAATAGCACAATGCAATATGTAAGCACATTTGGTAAATGTTTATCTGATAAAATGTTTAAAATCCTTACTTATAAATAACCATATTAAATCTCTAATAATAAATTACCTAAAAATGACCTTATGAAAATGTGCCCTGCTAAATATATACTCACTCAGTTTGCGTTTGAACATGGTATGTGACTGTCAGACGTTGATGGTTTTTGGCAGCCACAGGTTTTCCTCTGCTGGCTCTTTTAGTTGTGTTTTTATGCGTTTATATATGAGTATATTTCCACTGCAAAATGTCAAAGCTCAGAACAGTGACAGAATGACTTCCTGTGGTTGCTGGGTGAGTACATGTCTGATTAGCTTAAAATAGCACAAAATCGTATATATTCTTCTGCTTTTGATGTCATAACTTTTCTTTGTATTGCATTTTTTACTTTTAAAGCCCAATACTTTAGATTTTAAAACAATTTGACACTTAAGCTATTCTCTTTAAATAAAATGTTGCATCTCGCTTCCTTTTTATAATCATTTGTGAGTGTTACTTCCTGTTGGAGGCTGAGCTATGGGCTGAGCTGAGGGTGTGTATGAGAAAACATAGCTAGAGAGAGTGAGAGTGTGAAGGGGCGTTGTTTGCTGTGTTGAGACAGGCAAAGGCTAAAAACCTGCAAACTAACTGATATCACACATACTAGCAGGATTAAAGTTAAAATAAAGAACAACTAAGCAGTCTTACAGTACTCCCACATTATTGTACAACACCTTATTGCATACTTGATATTTGCATACGTATTGCACTAATAGTTTGCCTTATTTTTTTAATTATCGATGCTGTTGTTGATATTAATGTACTTAAGTTTTGCAATAGAGATTCCCAGGTAATAAAACCCGACAACCTGTTTTTCAAACAATTGCTGCCTGCCAATATGTATACTATGAATTATAAATAGTATGTAAGACTCTAATGTGAGTCACACATTACAGTACAATGAAAGTAGTATTCAACAATACCTAGCAGTAATACAACAATGTATTATATACTTTGTTACATATGCTGTTGCAGTGGGCTAGCTTTTTGGAGTAATATTGTCCCATATTATTGTCCCAATACTATAACGTATTTTAAATGTCCTTTTATATGTTTTGCAGTACATGCTTTTGCAGATTTGATATTCACAAATAGAATTCTTATGATTTTTTTTAACTTTCTTATGTTTTGTCCTAGGAAAAAAATTAATTGAGATTTTTGAAAACTTAGTTTTTAAATTTCCTCTTTTCTTCTTAACTTTAAGACAACCCTACACCAGTCTTAACACTGCCGCAGTAAAAAGGTAAGCCTCTATTTTTATTTATTTAAACATTTCTACTAAAACTAAATCAATACTTTGTTTTGGTCATTTAAGTTCGTAAGTATATAAGTAGCCTATATCAGATTAAAAGAAATTTTACAGTTACAGGCTAACATTGAATGGACTTTTTACCCAGTGGCTTTAACTTGTATTCAGAATTTTCAGAAGAATTTCAGAAGTACATTCAGTATAGCCTATTGAATGTACTGATATAGTTTACTATTTACTATTGCTTATATAAGATCAAGTAGGCAGGGTCTATTTAAGTTGATCATTAAATTAGTTACTTGTCCTTGGCATTTTCTAGATGGAGGTACTTTGAGTTGCTGCCAGGGAAGAAAATCCACCGAGACCACTGAGAGACAGAATGGATCCCCTTAGACTGCCCGAAAATGTTCTTCTGGGAAGTTCTTAAGTGAAAACGTTTGTCGCATCTTGGTGTTGCAGTTTGTGTTTTGTAATGTGGACTCAAATTTACAAATAATTTACAGATTTAAACTTGTAAGCAATTCACAATCATGTGATCAAGATTGTGAATTGATGTGATCAAGTCTCAATCATGTAAGTAAATGTGGTTTTCAATCCGAAACACCGTCTAAATGTTGCCAAATGCACATTACTCATTAAGGTAGGGATGTAGGTATATTAATTAATAATTAATAAAAAAGCTATTTACTACTTTGTTCACCGTTCTTTCCCCACTTTGTTACAGATCTGTTAAGAGCTGCTTTCTACCGCAGCTCTAAAATATTCTGTTCCAGAATGTGAATGCCCTAACTCTGTAAAAATGAACAATAAAAACAGATATAAATATCTTTATATTAATAGTAAAGATTAGTTTGGACACTTTAAAGAAAAAGGGCATAAACATTAAGCACCTTTCACACATGCTGTTTTTACTGGTAAATTACTGGCAAATTATTGTTAAAAGATCATGTGTGAATGGGACCTTTTAAAAAATTAATAGTAAATCTGCAAAGAAACACCTGTGGAATGTTAAACCATTATGTTTGTGTACTTTATCAACACAGTGACAGGTGACAGAGGGTAACGCATTGTAATGGATTCGAGGCGCAAGCGCTGGTAAAATCCATGTGCGAGCTTTATTAAAAGACAAAGTCGTTATACAGGCAATGGGTCAGGGCAGGCAGCAAACAATCAAGAACGATAGACAGGCAATGGTCAGGGCAGGCAGCAAACAATCAAACGATAAGAATCTTAAATGGGCCAACATACCTGGGGCTGAGCTTCCTGCTGGGCAGCAGCAACCTGAGATCTTAAGAAGGGAGTAAGACCAATGGATGAGTGTGTGAGGGAGTTCTGGGCATATTCCGTCCATGGCAGGAACTCTACCCATCGGTGCTGTTCGCGGCTGCAGTGGCTTCTGATCTTCCAATCTCTTGGTTGAGATGCTCAACCTGCCCGTTGGACTGTGGGTGGTAACCAGACATTAGACTCGCATTAATATCAAGATGTCTGCAAAAGGCACGCCATACCTGAGAGGAAAATTGGGTTCCATGATTGGACTCGATGTTTTTAGGGATACCATAATTTTGAAAGACATGAGTAAACAAGGCTTGAGCAGTTTCCATGGCTGTGGTTAAGACATAGAAGGCCACCAAAATGAGTTTTGGGTTAATTGTAAGGTTCTTGAAATACCTGGGTGGCCTGCGCTGATGGCGCTGTGCACCCATTGTAGGACTCGTGTTGGGAGGACAGTTAGGAGGTGTGGGTTCTTGAGCTTGAGACCTATGGATTTCCTCCATGATATCCTAGGCAATGGGGGCCAGAATGACAGATGGTGGTAAGATGGTTTCAGGACATGAATCTTCCACCGCGGGGTTGTGTCGTCTTGATAGTGCGTCCGCTTTGCTATTCTTGCTGCCTGGGCGATAGGTAACAGTAAATTGAAAACGTGTAAAAAATAATGACCATCTTGCCTGTCTTGAAATAAGCCTCTTTGCTCCCTTAATGTATTCAAGGTTCTTATGATCAGTGATGACTTGAAACGGATGCAGCGCACCCAGTGTCTCCATTCTGCAATTGCCTCCTTCATGGACAGCAGCTCCTTGTTCCCCACATCGTAGATTTGCTCTGCAGAGGTTAGTTTGCATGAAAAATATACACAAGGGAACAATTTACCTGGGTTTCCATGACGTTGCGAGAGAACAGCCCCAGTCCGAGGCATCAACTTCAACCACAAATGGAAGATTGGGGTTAGGGTGCTTCAGGATGGGCGCCGTGGTGAAACTGTGCTTGAGGTTGTTAAAGGCTTTGATGGTGTCAGGATTCCACGATAACTTCTTAGGTTTTCCCTTCAGCAGGGAAGTCAATGGAGCGGCAATGAGGCTATAATTTCGGATGAAACAATGGTAAAAGTTGGCGAACCCCAGAAATCTTTGTAGATCCTTGACTGTGACTGGTTGAGGCCATTCAGTTAGTGCCGTGACTTTACTAGAGTCCATCTCCACCTCATGGTGACTAATATTGTAGCCAAGAAAGGTTGTCTGTTTCACATGAAACTCACATTTCTCCTCTTTGACAAACAATTGAATCTTTTGTAAACATGACAGTACCTCTTTGACATGATTAACATGGTCCTCCTCAGTCTTGGAGTAGATCAGGAAGTCATTGATATATGCTACCACACACTGGTTGAGCAAATCTTGGAAGATCTCATTGATGAAGGACTGAAACACGGCTGGAGCATTAGCAAGACCAAAGGGCATAACAAGATATTCGTAGTGTCCCCTTGTAGTCAGGAACGCCGTCTTCCATTCATCACCTGCCTTTATCCTGATGAGGTTGTACGTGCTTCTCAGGTCCAGCTTGATATACACTTTGGCCTCACAGAGCTGTTTAAGGGCAGAGGGAACCAAGGGAAGTTTTTACAGTTAAGTTATTCAAACCTTTGTATCTATGCAGGGCCTCAATCCTCTGTCCTTCTTCTCTACGAAGAAAAAGCCTGCTGCTGCCGGGGAAGTAGAAGGGTGGATGAAGCCATAGCTGAGGGCCTCCTCAATGTAATTTTCCATAGCCTGGGTTTCAATACGGGTGGCATGGCGTTGGGTAAGAGCTCGATGGCACAGTCCCAGGGCCGGTGTGGTGGTAGTTGGGTAGCTTTAGCCTTATTGAAAACTTCATGGAATGCTGCATAACATGGAGGAATCTGTGTTTTCTTCACCGGTCCTGAGGGCTCGCAACTGGTGAGACAACAAGGCTTGGAGGACACAGAGTTCAAACAGTGTTCAAAACAATAATTTTGAACTAGACCATGACACTAGTTCACTTTGCTGCCAAGAGATTATGGGGTTATGTTGGATCAAGGATGATTGGGTATTTGGATGCCTGCAGTACATGAAATGTGATGGATTCTTGATGAAACATACCAATGTGTAGATCCACAGGACATGTTTGGTTGGAGATGCCAGAGCCTATGGCTGAGTCGTTGACTGCGCTGACCTGAATGGCTGGAACACAGTGTATAATGGGGATATGGTACTTTTCAACGAGGTCTTGACCAATAATATTCAGCGCTGCTCCCGAGTCAATGAATGTGACAGAGTTAAACGTTGATGTATCAACAGAGATTTGAACATGCAAATGCAAAGCAGGTGACTTAGATGAAGGCCTTGAGAGTTTCGAGTCTTGTATGGGCATAAAGCACTATGGTGGCCTGGTTCACCACAGTAAAAACAGAGATTCAGCTGCCTGCGACGAGATCTCTCCGTTATTGTGAGCTTAGTCAGTCCAATCAGCATGGGCTCTGGTTCTAGCGAAGGGCTGGGTGGAAAAACTTGAGAGACCAGCGTGCGTTTGGGAGCGTTTCTCATCAAATTATCAATATGAATAGCCATAGTGATAAATTCATTAAGATTTAAGGCCTCCCCTTTGCATGCCAGTTCAGCTTGGAGGTCTACAGATAGGCTCCTGCGGAACACAGCACAGAGACCAGTGTCATTCAAACTGCTTTGCGCAGCTAGTATGTGGAAAGAAATGGCGTGATCTGCTACTGTTTTTTTACCTTGTGTCAGCTGGAGTAGTTGTGTCGATACGTCCTTGCCCCCTGCAAGATATTCGAACACCTCCTGTATCTGCTTCACAAAGTAAAGGTAATACGAGCGAAATCTGTAGTCTGAATCCCATACAACGGCCACCCACTCACTCGCCTTTCAGTAATTACATAAGAAACGTGCACTTCTTATTATTAGAGCTAAACATTCCATCATGGCATTTGAAATAAATTTCCACTTGGCGTAAAAACCCCTTAACTTTGTCTGCAGTGCCATCAAACTTTTCAGGAAGAGCGACTCTTACCGTGGATGACATGGATGCAGTTTGAGAACAAGCGATCTGTGTGAGATTCTCAACTGCAGTCAGCAAGGTGGTGATTTGTGTTTGGTATTGCTTGATTAGCTCCCCCTGATAGGAGCACATGGCACATGGATTCTGGTTGAGCGAAGTATTCTGTAATGTATTTGAGGTGAAAGCGCTGGTAGAATCCATGTGCGGGCTTTATTAAAAGACAAAGTCGTTATGCAGGCAATGGGTCAGGGCAGGCAGAAAATAATCATAAACGATAAGCAGGCAAGGTCAAACACAAACAGTAAATCCAAAACCAGGCAAACAATCCAAAAGGCAATAAACGAGAAGCAGACAAGATCATTAACAAGATAGCAGACAATGGTAAACGCTTGGTATGCAGACATGATGCTGGCAATACTTCGCAATGATAGTCTGTGAATGCATGGCTTATATAGTCCCAAACAGGAAGTGATGTAACAGGAAGAGGAAGCAGAGGGAGCCTAATGATTAGTACTCGGGAGAGGGCTCCCTTTGCTGGTGTGGCTGAACAGGGCGTCTCATTACACGCATGATCTGATAGACAACTAGTTATCCAGTAAGGTTTTGTTCACACAGCAGGGCTTCGCTGAGAATGCGCTTGTGAGTCCCGAAAGTTTACAGGTGTGAGTTTGATTAAGGAATGCGGTTTTCACTCCCTTTTATAAACAAACTGTTTGTGAACACAATTGTAATAATGCTGCAAAACACAATTTTTGCCTCACCATCTCTGTTGAAACATAAAATTGTTTAAAAAAATGATAATGACAAGTTCTAAACAACTGCTTTAAGAAGTTACAAAAACACCATTCCAGCCGGATCTTCTTTCTGTTTACAGAAGTGACGTAACTACAAGTCAAACTGACACTTCCTGGGAAATTATTCTTATAAACTTACTGTTGCGATCTGTAATGCGGACACTGATCTATGTCCTTGCTCAATAACTGTTTTTCGAGTTTTTTTTCGAATGGAAATACATACATTTTTTTCATTAGCATCAAGTTAATTGAGATAAATTTCAACATTTATTTTCATTGTCATAAAAAATGAAGTTTTTTAATTATAAGACTTACAAGACTGCCACTGCAAAACACAGAACTATGCAACATATTCAGACAGATACAGTGTGACTGAATGTCTTATAGAAATCAGACTAGATCATACAAAAATAACCAAATGCAAGATTATACCATTCATTTTAAATAAATATTTAAATGGTTTTAAAACAATCAATTTGTTAATCAATGTCTTTATTAATATCTGGGTCTGGTCTTTGTTTTGGAAATCCATTAATTTTGAATAAATCATTAATTCTGAAAATTACTGAAATAAGAGACTGCTGAAATGAACATAATATTCATTATAACATAATATTAATATAGTTGTCTTATCATTTTTTAAATTGTTTGTGTAAATAAGAGCTGAAGTCTGTCAGTGAATGTGGAAAAAAGCTATTGAAATAGTTGAGATTAGCACAGATTCAAATAGGAGTTAGTATACATCCACAGAATACAGATTCCTTTATTTGTTACCAAAGTGACAAGTTCTAAACAAAGGAGTAGACCATCCAAAAATAAAAATGTCTTTTTTCCCCTCAAACCCTTCCAAACCAATATGCCCTTATTTTATATATTTTATGCCCATGCTGCTTTTTCCATACAAAAATATTTATGACCATATCAGTAAAGCTTACAAAAGGCCAAAATATAAGAAAGTAGTCCAAGTCTTTATAGTGCATTTAATTTTTGTGAAACAACCAAGCTCACATACATGATATCACATACAGATAAAAACTCAGAAAAACTAAGTAATAAAATACAAACAGCATACACTTAAGAAAAAATGGTTCTAAATAGTACTTTAGAAGTAATTCTAAGTAATTTTAAGTAGTTCTAAATAGAAGTAATTCTTCAGATTGTAGCAATAGCAGAACCCTTTTTGGTGCTAAACAGAGAACTTTTTGTAAGGCTTCATAAAAACCTTGCCTTTAAAAGTTCTATTCATAACCTCAGTGGTTCTATAAAGAAACTTTAATTCATTCAGGAGGGTTATATTTATTATCCACTTTTCTATTTGCAGCATTTTAAGATGTTTTACAGAAAATACAAGAAATACTTTTATTTACTACTTTTTGCCACAGCAAATGTCATACAGTGTTTATTCATTAAAATCACATTGTCACAGGTTAAAAATATACAATTAAAAATTATATAATTAAAAATATATAATTAAAAATATCAATATAAATGACATCAATACAACCATATACAAAACATGCAAATATAACAAATTGTTATTCATGTTAGAAAACTGGTGAAATAATGATACAATCGAACAAAGACTATCATTGTAAATGGGCATCAATTACATGAAATAATTCAAATAAATGTGAATGTAAGTGAATAAATGTAAGTGAACATATGCAACCTGACAATGAAAAGAGAATACTGACACATTCTTTACAGGGCAGTTATGTCTGTAGGTCCCAGATGTCTTTGGATGATGAGACATGGAAACAAAACAATGTTAGCAGAGAGGTCACTGAAATATTATGTAAAAATAATATGATTAGACAGAAGATTGTGTTTGGGTCTGGTCGAGCAACTAATGCAGCATAAACATGGTTAGGCAGTTAATTAGGTAAATGCCTGACTCAAGATCACTGTGACTTATCTTAAATGTGTCACTAAATTCACCTAAACCATAATTGAGCAATTGAATCGTATTTGTATTTGCCATAGGAACAGACACAACCAAATGCTATAATAATCAAATCAAAAATGCTTTATAAACTCGAGGAACATCTACTTATAAATCAAATAAATATGTCACTATGCTAATTAAACGTTAAAAATTCCATTAAGAATGGAAAGCGATCTTAAACGGTTGACAAAAACATATGAACTCAAAATATCACATCTTATCCTGATACTCCTCTGGATAGCATAACTGAAGAGACTGAATTATGACACTGCACTTCGAGAAAAAACAATGAAGGTACTCCCTGACTCCCTTCTAAGGGTCTCATGAACACTCTTTAAATCCCCTAACTGGAAATGGTAAACAAAGTAATAAATATTATTGACGTGAATGGAATGTATTAACCACCGTTGGAGCAGACTGTATATATAAGTTGCTCTGTGACCAACTCGGCTTTATATTTCTGATATTAAAGTCTATCTTTTGGCATCACAACCCAAGAGACTTTGATTGTAATTCCTCTGAGAGGTGGTAGAAACCACCACACTAGGATTAGCAAGCGAGCTTTAAAAGCATTTTTTATTACCTCTCATGTATAATGAATTGCAGCTTTAACATGCTAGAGGAGAACTTTCTCCATCTATATATCATTGGAGTCGCCTTGTTGGTTTGCTTACTGGGAGACTGCTGACTTTTAATGACTTAATATTGCATTTAGCATCATGATCTAACTACAGTCCTAAAGACTATACTACTTTGCTGTTTCTTTTTCTCCCATTCTCTTTCATTATGCAATGTTCAGGTATTTTATTGTATTATTGCAAATTCCTTATACCCCTGTCCCATAGAATTTTAGCATCTTTCTATGCGCCATCTCCATGTAATCTGGAACAACATTTCTTGCTTAATAGGATACCCATCATCTATTATGTTAATTGACTAAATGTCTCATAGTCTTAGAAGAACATACATAGTATACACAGAAGTACTGTTTTAGTAGGCAGTCTGAATACATTACACTCTCATAGACTGAGAGAGGTGGACTCGCTGGACTCAAATCAAAGCGCATCCATCAGTACCTCAGCGAGTATGTGATGAACATACTCTTGAGTCATACATCTCATGAGACCCATATTTCTTTATATATTGAAGGATCCTTCGATCCTCACACGCAAATTGTTTGATTTGTATGTTTTGTTTTTAATTAATTTATAATCATTTATTCACATAATAATTTATAATCATTTAAAAATCATTAGTTAGTCACTTAATTTATCATTTGATTATTTTTATCATTATATCAATTAAAAAGTATTTTATCATATATTCATCTTTTTATTATATTTTTCTGTTTTATATTTCTTATTATTTTTCTTGCTTATGCTTTTTCATTATTGTTCAGTCACATGATTGTGGGGTTTCATAAATTGTTAGGTCTGTATAAACTCTGATAAGAGGGAATGTTTATGGATACCCAAGGTTTTATGGGATGTTGCCATGAACCAGTTTGATATATCATTGTCTGCTGAATTATGTTCTTTAGACAAAGTGTGAACATTGACACATATGCAATTAAGTCTGTTCAATAAACTCTGTTCTTATACCATCATCACATCGTCTCCTTTTGCTTTTCTCTGGCTTTCATCAGTCAACTTCTTGACTGACAGAAGACTGTTTAACACTCGTTTTGGCTATTTTAGATACCAGACAAGACTTGCTGTTAACAGGGTTTGGGTATTGACAGCTCTGCTGACAAGTTGTTCTGTTACCAGAAGAACTGATATTTTTGGCGGGATCTGGCGTCCGGGGCTGGATTCTAATTATTATCTTGGCGTGGGGACTCTGATCTAACAATATTCTGCATGTATTTTATGTGTAATACATCATAAATACATTTAATATATATATATATATATATATATATTAAAATTTAATTAATGCAATGATTGTTACATACATAGTCCTGGCTAAACATTGTGTTAAAAGAAAATCATATTTCATTCTTTATTAAGAGTGAGATGCACT
>JAZGTK010008178.1:0-18565 GCA_036877625.1 Ambastaia sidthimunki
TGAATGAATGAATGGGAAACGCTTTCTATGGCTGAATAGGGAGGAAGAGCTTCAGACAAAGCAGCGTGAAACTTCTGCGCTGGTAATCTCGAGTTTTACTTCACCGGGGATGAATGTACAGCGGACAGAGATGGTGCAGTAGATTGTTTTATATTGGAGTTCATTTAAAGCCCCGCTGTTTGCATGGAGAAGCTTATTTCGTTTGTGCTGGTCGATGAATCTTTTCAATGCAACAGGTTAGAGTGAGTTTCAATATGATAAACAGACAACGATGTCACGCTCGGTCACTGTATGAAACGAGTGCATTGATTTTATATATTGAATCTACGTTGAGTCAATGTTTTACGCAAACTGGCCGTCTAATGTGCACGCGTTGCGAGACATTTAAACTACATTGTATCATAACGTTATATGCATTATTTATATGTATTATAGCAAAGCAGATATAGCATAAGCGGGGCTGTTTAAAGTTAGCAGGCTGTACTTATAGATAAATATATGCAATGCTTATGAGACATGCACATAGAGTTTGCGTGTCTGGTTTTAGGCTCGTTTAGCTGCACTTATTTCAGCATGGTGCACAAAAGCACATGAAAGGCAGAAAAGATACGTACAAATAATTTAAAGTGATTATGTATTAAAATCAGTTTTGGGGGAGACAAGTTTTCTTCAAATATTGGTCAAAAATATGTTAATTCCCCAAAGTTGGGGACCCCGTTGCTATCTACAGCTTTGGACGCTGCATTTAGAAACATGAAATAGTGTCTGCAGACAAAGGCAGTAAATACACTTTTTATTCTCCAGTCATTATGTTGGGAGTCATATCTGACCGCTGGTGACCCCTCAGCCAGCTGTTTTTGGGTGGATTTCAACCTCAACACAGAAGCAGCATAAAATCAGACACAATGGTACCTAACAAGTGGATTATGCCTCCAGTCCTTCTCAAATCCCCTCCTAAAAGTTGGCTTGGCATCCGACTACGTCTCAGTAAGTTTTATTTCTGGAATGATTTTAAACTCTGAATGCAAACATGATTTGTGTAGTTGAGATGTAAAGATTCACTCTGGTCATTTTAATGCAGGCTGGTCAAACAAAGATGTTGTTTGAATAGTTTGTTTACGTTGTAACAGTGTAGAACTGTGGTACATAAAAGAAGATATTTTGAGAAATGTTTCAGTGGTTTTGTGTCTATGCAGTGGACGTCAATGAGTGCCATGTTTGTTTGGTTACTAACATAGTTCAAAATATTTTTTGTGTTCCTCAGAAGAAATAAAGTCATACGGGTTTGAAAATGTGAAGTTGAGTAAACGATGCAAGAATTTTATTTTTGGGTGAACTATCCTTTTATTCACCCTGTACTCATTTAGACAACATAAAACATGTTGTCCGTAAAACTGAATGTAAACGCACTTTAATTTTAGTTAAGTGAGAATTTGTTTTTACACACTGAAATGAGCACAGATATAAATAAATCATAATTACAGGAAAAACTCTTTATGTTTATGACATCACTGACAGTTCCAACATGTGTTATTTGTGATATAATTTAAATAATTTAAAATCTACAATTCATACAATTTTAGCACAAAGAGCATGTGGATGATCTTGGTTGTGGATCAGACAGATTGTTAATTGGCCTTTTTGTGATGTAGATTCATGAATCTATAAAAATGTAAGTGGTTCTTGTCTATGCAAATGTGCTGGTCTGATGTTAGTAGGGTGTTGCGGGCAGATGCTGTGTCTAAAATTTTGTGAAGGTTGTTGGCAAGTTGCCATGTTGATGCATTATGGAGGTGATGACTGAATCATACTGAACTTAATATTTGGGGGGCTAGAGGGGCTTTTTCAGATACTAACTTAAAACATGAGCAAATGCGATGCTAATGCTTGCCTTAGTCATTAATAAATCCATTCATGCATGTTGAGCAAATGCAATCTTTATAAGGCAGAGGACAATAATGTAGAAATGAATTAATCTGAATTGAACTAATCATTTTAGTTCATTGCATTTATGGGTTTATCTTAAGAAGGCCTGACTGTTGTTGGACAGTACACACGTTGCTGAGGGACACCAACATTAATCAGTATGTGATCAGTAGATATCTTGTGTGCAGTCATCATATTTATACAGTACAATGTCAATGTACAACAAAATGCAGTTCTGACTGCTTGATGATGTAGTTGAACATTTTCGACCCCCTTCATCACTATATTGAGCTCTGCAATCATAATAAGATTAGGCTTTAAATCTGAATGTTTATTTATAGAAACCCTGAGTTAAAATTGTGGTGTACGTCAAAGGCTTTTTAAATCGAAGGGGTTAGCAAGTTACTCATACACTAGAAACTTGCGTGGAAACCGGTTGCCTTTAAACTTTATAGTTTTTGCACAAAGTGAAACTAAACAAGTTGTATCGAAATAGAAATTTAATTGGATGCCGTAGACAAATCCTGCTTTCATTAGCAGTCTTAAATCATTAGTTCACATAACATTTATTTTCTACACTGAAAACCCTTATAAGCTGATTTAGTGCTTATTGATCAGTTTTGTTGTTGTGTTGTTATGCAGTATGTAACAAAGTCCAAGGTGCAAGGGCTTATGGGTAATTTTCATGGCATTTTTTTAAAGATTTTAAGTATGATAAACTTAAGATGATACATTTTCAAGAACATATTTGTCATAAGTTAAACACTAGATTTGTTTTTCATTTTTGGTTCTAAAACGCAACATTGCAGGTAATGTTTAGTCATGGTTAGTTAATTATGTAAATTTGATGCCATCTTCATGTACTACCTTAATGTTTTTATTGCATCACTGTTAAAGACTGTTTTAGGTCGATTCCTCCTGTATTCAGTAATTCTTTCCCCCCAAACACTGGCAAATCCTTCTGCTTTAGGACTAATCTTATTATCTGAAGTGTCAGTGGGTTTTATTTAGTCATTTGTGTTTCTCTTGGCTACGTGTGTTTTGTTTACTAAAGTAAAAGAAGATAAATTTGTCTGAAAATGATCAGATTAAGCTAGTTACTTTATTAACTATAATAAGTAATTGCCTAACATGGAAAACTGTATTGTTATATACCTACTATGTCTTGTGTTCATAACCATAAAGCCAGGCAACACCCATCCCCCCGCACACATTATTGCTATCAGGTTTTCGAGTCCTGTGATGATGTCATCATGAACAGTCTTTCACAGCTGTTGCCTCTACAGGTCAATGGCCCCGGCAGTTTTCCCATCATCCCTCACTCTGTCCAGCTTTCCGCTTGCTTTTATCATGTACAAGAAAGGCTTAAGGCTCTGCTATTAGCATCATGTTCTTCCTCCATGTCCTGTCCTTGATGTAAGTGCTTGTACGGCTATTAGGCTCCTGGAATGAATGAGATTAGCAGTAATTTACCTGTGAACTTACAGGCAGAGTTGATTGGTTCTCTTGACTGATGGCGCCCTGCTGTTGCAGCCTGAAGCGAAATACTTGTTCCTTCAGTTCAGTCCCCTAAATATGTATGTTTATATAGCCACATATAGCCACGTATAGCCACGTATAGCCACGTATAGACACGTATAGACACGTATAGACACGTATAGACACGTATAGACACGTATAGCCACGTATAGCCACGTATAGCCACGTATAGACACGTATAGACATATTTAGGGGACTAAACTGACTGAAGTAACAAATGAATATATAATGCAGTCCCACTATATACATGTAAAGGGAACTTATATGTATGTGTGTATGTATATATATATATATATGTTTGTGTGTATACGTGTATGTATGTATTTAGTGGGGATTAATGGGGTCTTTGGACTGAGTTCATGCCTACCATTTGTGTGTCTCTCCAGCTACTACTGAAAAGTTTCCTGAGGCCAGCGTGTCTCTCCTGCTTAAGTCTGTTAGGCGGATCTCAGTCTGTTAATAAGCATGTCTCTGCCAGGGATGAGCTCTCTAATATCTGCCTGTACACAGGGAAAAACCCTCTGGCTTTTCATTATGTCACTAAACACCACTGTGCTGCTGTAGTAACTAAAAGTTCAGGGGCTTTTTTTTGAAAAACCAAATACATATCAGTTATTTTCATGGATGTTGTCATGTTGAGCAGTTGGCTCAATTTTGTAGATGTTTAAAAGCTGTGAAGCAACACAAGCTCTGAGCTGTCAAATATCCTTAAATCTTTGATGTCTGTTTGAAATATTGCAAAACATTGTTGCTATGCAGTTGCTAGGGTGGTTGCTAGGAGGTTGTGCTTACCGGCCCAGGAGGCTATACCCTAAAGTTTGTAGATTTAATAAAACATTATAAATGTAGTTGTGGTATTTAAGTGTTAAGTATAGTAAACAATGAGGCCCTTCTGTCTGTATATAGGTTACTTTAGGTCACTGAATATAGGTGCATATAGGTCACTTTTGTTTTAGTGCTTTGGCATACAAAGACCGTCAAACTGATCTCCACCTATCAACAGCTTCCGCTCTGAGGAAAACACCCTCCTTTATTTTTTCAACCTCACACAACACCACTACACTCAAACTCTTACATAAAGTAACAAGTGTTTAATAGTGTGGAATATGTAGATCCACTTATTTCTTCTGACACTAAACAGAACACGCCAAAGTTAAAAATCTCTTAAAGTCATTGACTGTCCTATAATATGAAATTGGCTTCGTTCTCCAGCACATGACGGGTCTGTTCATTTAAAAAAGCTGCAGCTTCAAAGCAGGGGTTCGAATTACTACCATATGTCAGCAAAGCCAGACTCCAAGAGCGAACCTGCCCCAGCCTTACCCTCTAATTTCTTATCCCAAAATTGGACATCTGAAAGGCTTTGCTACATTGTCCCTCCCCTCCAAATCAAGCACAGAACATTCTCACAATAATTCTTCTCTGCAGGACGACTGAGGCCAGAAGAGCCCAGAAGCTCTGATGTTCCCTCAACATGTTTTAAACAAACGCATAAAAAAAGATTAAAAAGCAAAGTGGATATGATGTCATTCTAACTTTGCATACACCTCTTCCTTTTCTAGAGATTTCTTTTGTCAAGTGCAGTCATTATCAGGAGCCTCCGCTGGCTGGAGTCCATTCACGGAAACAGCTGACTTCATTGTAGATTTTATTGTGGTCACACAGCCTTCGTAATGCATAAATCTCTCCGAAAAATGGAGGAACAGATCCCTAATCAATGCAGAAAAATGTCTGGCTTTTATTGTTTGTGCAAATCATAGACAAAGTTCACTGTCTGTGTAGGAGGGCTTTGCAAGAGATCTTTGTTTCTCCTATACTGGTCCAGTCTGTTAATCCCAGCATGCACTTTACCTCTGTATGAATACAACATTTGTCCGATAGTGTGGGTCGAACACCCTCTGTCAACCAGTACTCCTTGCCCAAAATGCTTGCTCGGACTTTGACACCAGTGTGCCAGTGTCTCGAAAAAACACTGATTGGTCTGGAAGACCGAAGAACATCTCCTGAGATGAAGTTTATGAAGAAGCACCTTCAACTTCTCAAGGGAGGAGGGATATTATTGAGGAGAAGTTCAAGCAATTTTGGAAGGATTTAGTGTTGTTTGTTCTTGCAGGGTTTTGAGGAGTAGGGAGCCTTTAGGTAATCGTATGTTGTAGTCTTGACATCCCTCGTGCTACAGGCTGTTTAAAGGACAGGAAGGAATCAGTCATGTGTTTTCAGTTGTGATTTATTGTCTGGTGTTACGATTGCTTGCTGTGAAATGGGTGCCAGAATTTGCTTGGGTTTGGAACCGAGATCAGGGTTTGGCGTGCTTAGTTTCACACTTTCATGGTTTGGAACTGTTGAAGTTGGATCAAAGGGAAGTTTGGTTGATAGAGGAGATGAGGTAAACGCAGGTGTTTGCTTTATGGTGAATTGTTTGGGATTGACTATATGCAGCTTAGTGTTAATCACAAACTTCACAGGTGGATATAAAAGATGTCGTGTTGAATACTAAGTGTTTATTTATTGTGTGAGTGGGCATTGTTGCTTTTTAAAAGACTTCTAAGGTCGGTTAGAAGGGTGGCTATTTTTTAGTTGCCATTTATTGCTTTGTCCCTCAAAATGTTCCTGTACTGGAGAAAACGGGGGGCTTATGAGCTTGAGCCCCTCCCATCCTCCATGACAGGGCTGGGGGCGGAGCGATACTCATGGTCTTCCTCTCTGGACGTCATCTATGATGTCTACGGTAAGGCTGGATCCTCCTTACTTTAAGTAAGCTACTAACCAGAATTGTTGAGCTGTCTGTTTTAAATTAAGGCCATTTTAATTTGTATGGCACTTTATAGGGTACAATTCATTTCAAAGCGTGGAAAATGATACCTGTATTTTGCTAGTCAGCAAGTCAGAGGCTATTACAGACAGGAAAAATTAACCTCATGAGGTGTTTAGAAGAAGGGGGGAATATTAACCAGACTACTTTGGCATGACATACATTCTAATAAATGTACATATGCCAAATGTGACACTTTTAGTACACTTCCTTTTAGAACAGTGCCCGCTTAATATTATGGGATTAGAAAATGTCCAAAATGAACATTTGGGTGACTGTTAGAAACAAAACCAAACATGAAATATTTTGTTCCAGTGTTAATTTTGGCATAATTGTGCAATGAAAGATTTTGGGAAAACTAAGGAATTTGTTTGCACAGATGATAGACTGACAAAAGTTTGACAAAACTCATAAAATGTGTAAATGAGAGACATGGAACTGTTTAAATAGAATCTGAACCAAAATAAATGTCTTTTTTAAGATAATTAGCATCCTTCTTTGTCAAAAATAAAATTTTATTTTGGTTTAAATTTTTTATTTTGGTTTATATTAACTGCCTGGAATTTATTGCCAGTTTCCCTGTTTAAAATGTTCGTTCTGGCCCGTGATTGTTTTGTTATGCTCATCTGGCATTAAATAGTCATTGAAAAGATTTGCTGTGCTGTCACTACAGTTGTTTCTGACAGACGATGCGCTCTGAACTTTTATCCTGTCTGCGTGGTGATGCTGTGGATGGCTGCATCCCAGACAGCCAGTGAGAAACCTCGAACCCGGGCAGGCTGCTGTCTGGCATGCGTTCTCCAGCAGATACCTTGCGTTATATAACTCTCGCTGGTGTCTACAGCTGATGAGGTTTCCAACCTCCAGAGGAAAGCAGGAGAACGCTTCCAGTCGTGTGCCGGTCGTCTCTGAGGTACAGAACTGAGGAATAAATTCACTGATCTAAAGCATTCCTTACATTCCCAGTAAAAGCCTGTACAAAACGCTTCATGTAAACATGCTCTTAAAAACCTCCACTCTGCCTATACATGGTAAACATGGTACAGTCCAGGTCCAGGGTTACTGCTGTGTGGTCTTGTTTGAGGTATAGTCTGATAAGACTATAGGTTTATTGGGCTGTGTGTTTGAGAACTGTGCTTGTCTTGTGCTTTACTCTGTTTTATGATTATTGGAGATGTTTGCTACGGTAAGAGTCACTGTTATTGTTGCTTAAAGGGATAGTTTACCCACAAATGAAAATTCATGTTGACCTGTTTAAACCTGTATGGATTTTTTTCTGTGGAACACAAAATTTTAATATACTTTAAGTCAATGTTGTTTCGGACCCTATTGGCTTTCATTGTATGGACAAAATGTGTTCTGCAGAATAAAAAAAACGTGTGTAGGTTTGGAACAACATGAGGGTGAGTATTTTTTATGAAATATTCATTTTGAGAGAACTATCAAAGTACCCAGCTAACAGTTTTAGTTGTGCATGGCCACAAATGCTCATTTTCTTCAGAACATGTTCAAATCTGGTTATGGATTTTGTTGTTTATCGTTTGTGTGGTTGAACTCAGTTTGTCATTAGAAAGTTAGTCACAGTGAGAGTTTTATCGCAGCATTTAGAGCGTGACCGCATCAGTAAACACACACACATGCAGCTGAGCCGTGTGTGTTGATGATACACCAGCGTTCGCTTGTATGTGTTTGTTTTGGGCCTAATCGGCAATACTGAGGTCAGATATTTCTGTCCAGAGAGAGAACAAGAGGAAGTTAAAGAGAGTAAAAGTGAAAAAAATCCTGTGGAAAGTGGAAATTAAAGCAGGATGCTGCTGTTGTGGCCAGACAGAGTTGCATCACATTCTTTGTGCTCCATTTTTGATTGTAAACAACTTGCAAATTTGAAACGGTGGTTACTGCTGGAGAAAGCTCACTTTTGATTTCCAGAAGAAAAGCTGTTTGAAATTTTCCTGAGAACAATTATCTGTGAGATGAGTTGAATTATTAAATTACAGGAAATTACAGAATGTGTCTCAATTCTCACCTACATGCAGACATTTTACCCCAGTAAAAAGTGACTGAAATTGGTACTGAACCATGTTTTGGTTGTAACTTACTTTTCATCAATTCCCAAATTGGTCACCTCCATTGATCACCTTAGTAATCAACCTGCATGGCAACACATTAAAACCCAACCAGACCACCTTAGCAACTGCATAGCAATGCCATAGCAACCACCCAAGTGGGTTCCTGTAGCTCATGGTGCTTGTTGCCAAGGTCACGGGTTTGAATTGTTCAAGTGTATAGCTTGAATGCACTGCATGTTAATTTGAATGACAGCGAATACGTAAGTAACATTTAGCCTTTCTTGATCATTAAGCTTGTAGTATGTCTTTAAAAGGCTGTTTTCTGTGTGTGATTGAATGTTCTAGATGAGAAGACCACTCAGGAGGAGGAGTTTGTGGGATGCCAGCATCCAGACTGCCCAGACCACCGTCACGCCTCAAAGGTAAGTTCAGCACACTAGAAGCCCCTCATACAGTCCTGTCTGAAGACCACCGTGTCTCCTCTTGTCTGTCTCGTGGTGGAGGGTCCTGCGGTTTAAAGGATCAGCTAAGAGCTGCTGAGCCCTCGTGTCCTGCTGGGATATGAGGTCACCTCTCTGGTCATCAGACTGTAAAATTGGTTCCCTCTCATAAGCTGATGTTCTCAGGAACAGAAGAACAACCAGAGGAGAGCGCAGAACAAAAGTGATTTCTCAGAATCTCGGTGCTTTGCAAGCTTTTTTCTGATCTGTTTTTGTTCTGTAAAAAACAGCCTGTCGAGATATTTGGAAACTAAGCTGCGCTATTTTGTAAACAGCTACTAGCAAACTGTTGAAAGATGTTTTTAAGTTAGCAGCATCTCTGCTTCTACTTAGGTAGCATTGCAGGGGTCATTTACATACTTCCAGCTAACACAGTTAGGTTGTAAAAGCGTTCCCCTAACGTTTCCATTAGGTAACAAAAATGTTAAAAATAGGTTTAAAAAGTTGTAAGCTGAAAGTTCTAGGAACATTCAAAACATCAATTTTTTTAGATGTTGTATTAACGTTGCTTGGTTATAAGAACGTTATTCAAACGTTATTCAAATTCTTCTATTCAAAGAACGTTATTTTTTATTTTTAAAATGCACTGCTAACTACTTACGATTAACATTTTTGATATACGTGATATGTTACTTATCACAAAATGAACGGGAACTTCTAGAGAACGTTAGCTAAGAATGTTCCCTGTTAGCTGGGTTTGTCCTGCATTGAGTTTTGGTTCTCTGTAACAGCAGAAACCCTGCAGTCTGAGAACAGAGAGCTAAGCTCTTTTATTTTGAGAAGGAGGAAATACAACAGAGCTGTTAGCTTTGGTAAGTGTTGCTTAATCACTCTGTTAGCTATTAAAGGTGATTTAGACATCATGGTGGCATTAATTAGCTGGTTACAATGTGTCTGTGACCTGTGAGGTTTCTCTGTTCAGAGTCCATGTTGTGTCTCAGTGAGTGTGTGAGGGTTTAGGTTTATGATTATGTGACCAGGTTCACAGTGGGGGGCCGGAAAATCTCCACGATGATTGTGCCTGTCTGGTGCCCGAGGTCACAGGCTGCGGTTATGTAAGAAGATTACATGGAAGTGTGCAGGTAGAGGAGGGGGATGTTTTCAGACGTCTTGTCACCTTTGACACCTTTCTGGTCACTTCCCGCAATTTCATTTATTGATCACCTCCTACTTGCAAAAAGTATAATGTTTTAAGATGAATACTGTGTCGATTGGTCAAACAGATAGTCCCGCCCCTAACCTCACGTCATTGGTTGAGCCAGTGTTATGCTACAAAGGTGTGATTTTGGGTGGGTCTTTATTCCGTTTAAATCTTTAATATTTATAAGGTCCTGCCCTGAACTTACATCATTAGTTTATTTGGGATGCACAAAACAAACAAAAACAGTGTTTTGTTAGTGAGACGGTGTTTACATTTTTTGTGAAAGCAACCTAAGAATGGCTTATTTGTAATGGTCCCAGTTTAGTAAGCAAAGAATATTTAAACACCCTTAAAGACACCATTTAGTTTTAATAGGATTGGCTTTGTATAACAGGTTCCCTGAGCTGCTGTAGCACAACCTGACCACTAGGTGGTGACAGAGACATTGCATAGCAGTGTGTTTTAGCTAATAATACATTGTTGTTGAACCATTCGTGGTTTTTGCTGAAGCAAGACACTAAAACACTTTAGAAACTGCATAGCGCTGCTCAGACTACAGACAGCTTATGGAGCTGTAGTTTGTGTTACAAAATCATTTTTAAAGCATGCATCTGTTTCACAAATAAGTTTATTTTCAGAAGCTGTTTAAAAAGACCCATCAATGCGGTTATAACAACTACCTACAATGAGTGTATTTTATTTATCCAAAACCCAATTTTACCTTACTGTTCACATACCAAATACATTTTCAGTCTGTTTATGAAACGCATGACACACGACAAATAAACACATAAATACACCCTCTCGACAAACACACACGATTGAATCACAGCCTGTCTCATCCGACACTTAAAGACAGTCACTTCTGTTACACAACTAACACAGACCTTCAGACTGGTTTAAAGTGGATTGTATGTATTTATAGTAAGTCAGATACTGCTGACTACACAGGTTAAATGCGAGACGTTTTGGAAACACACTTTCAAAAAGTGCTTGCTTGCGATACAATTTATATAGTTTCAGAAAGTTTTGTTTATTTAAGTGAAGCAGAATTTGTAAGCAGAATTGTTTTATTTATTTAGAATAGTGAATAGAATACTTTATTGCACTGCTGTACAATGAAATTTAGCTGTACAGTGAAATGTCTTGACTTCATTTATGGAAAGCTTTAAAAAATTTGCTGGTTTTTGGAGGTGCAGCCAGCTGGGCAGTGCATGTCTCAACACATTGAGAATGGCTGCTTATGTTGGCAATTTGAGTTTGAGTATAACTAGAGTCACTACCAAAACCATAAAAGAGTCCAGTAACAGGGTTGATACAATAAAGTGACTTTTATTTGGCTGATCATGGGATGCCAACATGGCCACCCCCATGAGGTGACCCACCCCATGTAAAAAGAAAAACTACAATGTTTATTTTAGGGCACTAATCGATTTTAAACAATGTGCCTTCAGTTTAATTTACAAAGCTGAATTTAGTTTTAATTACAAAGCACCTTAAAAAGTAAAATTAGTTTGTCGGTTTGTCTGTCATCTTGCACCTACTGGTGTGTGATTCTCTTTCTGTGTGGAGATGGGCCAGTCTGAGCGTGCTTCAGTCAAATTAACTCCATTCAGTACCCGACAGGACCAGACAGCACCGGGCAAGGTGTGCGTTGCCAGCGAAATCTACCCCACCAAAGACAAACAGCTGAGCACTCTGCATTCATCTTTTGGATGTGTGTCAGACACTGTAATAGATCAGACAAATGCCCTCTTTTCTCCATAACACCTCATCTTCCCTCGCTCACCCACACACTTACTCAACCACTGCTGTAATGCTTTCTCCAGGGAAGGTGCCTTTCCCACTTTTTCTAGCTAATTTCAGATTTTCCTTAAATCTCTTTATTCCGTTGGTAATCTTTTCCCAGATGCGCAGATGAGCGATGGAGTCCACTGGCGTCCCATCCACTCGTCATTTCTTATTTTGCGTCCTTGCTTTTCCAAATCTGAAACGGCTTATAAATATCTCGCTTTTCATTACGGTAGTGATTTATGGGTAACTCTGGGTAACCACAGTTCATGACTACTGTAATAGCTTATTTTTCTAAACGACCCTGGATGGTTCTTTAAAGAACCATTATGAGCTGTAAGAATTGGCCATTGGCCCATACAGACCGTTTGGGTAATAGTGGACTTCCTGTTTTCTCTTGACTTTTTATTAGGAATGAGTCAGGTTGGATGAGTAGTCATCCCAAAACTGTCTATTTGTAAGATCACCTAGCAGGTTTATTGCAGTTTTTTGCAGTTGCGTTTCGAAGGTGAGGTGACAAATATGAAGACACTGATCATTTGCAGTATTGTGTGGACAATTTCATAACCGGCAAACTGGTCTTGTGAGCACATGGTTTTGCACTCTTCAAATCCGGTGTGTGTGTTTTCTTTTGTCACACACACTGTCTGAGTGGTGAAGGTCTGCTCTCCATCAACGTTAATTTCCTAGCAATTTTTCCCCACAGATTGTATCGCCATTAAATAACCACCAGAAGCATAAATTCAACTTGAATGGGCGAGGTAATGTCTCAGAAGATGACATGAGCGAGCGAAGGCCCAGACGACTGCATGATTTTACTGTTGCGTAATAGCTGCTGGAGAGTGTCTGTTGGCGGTACGATGTGGAGGATGTGGACTGGGCACGAAAATCTGCGAGTTAAAGTCGGATAATGTCTTTTCAATGCTGAGCGTCTCTGATTGGTGGGTGAGACCTCTGGTCATCAGTCAGTCATCAATCACAAAAACCACACGTCTGTGAATGTTCTCATGTCATTTCGTTTGGGTATGACAGCCGTATTGACTTCATAAATAACGAAGGCTTACGGTAAATCTCATTTACAGTAAAGTACTGTAAGAAACAAACTAAGTCTCATTGACATTTTGATTAACGTTTTATCAAGATATTCATCTGTGCACTGATGGTTTCAGATAATAACAGATATCCCAAGAGGAAGTGCTTCTTACCTTTTAGTGTGAGGTGTTTCCTGGGTAGGTGTGTACAACTTGGGAAAACCCATGTTGCATAGTGTTGGTTTCTCAGAAATGTATATCTGAGCTGTTAATATGTTCAGCACTGTGTATATATATCCATATATTGCAAGAGTAGTCATTTTTTTGCAATGCTCACAGGCTACTTGAGATCATGAGAGAAGAATCTCTCTGAGTACGAGAATCTGTCTCATTTAAAGCTTGTAATTTTGTTAAGTGCCAGTTGTGAGTAAATAAAACTAGCCAAAGCCAACGTAACTTTGTAAGTGTTAGAAAAAGAAGAAATCCTACATACATCACAATGTGACAATAGTCAGATCCTCAGTTTTTTTCCAAATGAAAGAAATCATCTGTATATCATAATGTTTATTAGAATCAAACGAAAGGAAGTGCCAGGCTTGAAATTTAAGCGACAGGCCTGTTGGACAGCACGACCGGTTGTGATTCTCAGACACCACTGGTCTGTGTAATTCAATCATTGTATTTTGACAAGAAGGGTCGTTTTGTGCTCAGGTGTATGTCGGCTGTACAGAGGCACTTGTGCTAAATCTTCACAATGTCTTTTGCCTGGAGCACCTGGTCCCCTCAGGTAATTGTATTGCTGCTGTCTGTCTCTTTAAATATAGACTGTTTTAATTGAGGCAGACAGCAGGGGGTACTGATGAAAAAGGGATCTGCACACACACACACACACAAATATAAATGCATGCACCCAAGTTCTCTTTCTTATTTCAAAGCTAACTTTAGAGGACTAGAATGTAGCTCAGTGCAAACAGACAGTGAGGTTTGTTTAGAGACCTGTGAAACTTCAGATCAGATTTAGTCTCAAATCAAGAGAGTTTAATTGAAAGAGATGAACTCAGCCTGGCTTGAATGAGTGTGTAACCCGTTGACTAAAAAAGGCTGTTGGTGGTTGAGTATGGTGATAGTTAGCTGGTTAGTTTTGATTACCAGGGAACACACACACACACACACACTGATTGTATGCACTGTACAGTACGTTCAGAGCATGTACAGTAAGATGTGTACATTTAATATGTAAGACGTATAACTCATGTAAGACGTATAACACACAAGCTAAACCTATAGGATATTTAATATTTTTTAGTTTGAGAAGTATGAGAAGTCTTTGTGGTTGTTTTTAAATTAAGTACAACCCCAAAAATGCTCCGTTACTAATATTTAAGCATATTCCATACAGCTATCCCAAAAGACTATAAATCATTATATTAATATTATAAACTAACAGCATGTAAGGTAAAATAGAATAATACATGTAAATTTAGATATTCGTTTGTGATGAGAAATATATTTAAATACCTTTCGTAAATAGCCTCATTAACATAATACTAAATGACAAAATTACATTTTTATGTTCCCTCCTAATTTTAATGTTTTATTTTAAGATATCTAAGATTCTGTAAGGGTTATTTTCATCTTTGAGCAGAACTGAGGTCTTATCCTGAAATAAGACAAACTTTACAATTTTCAAACCTTTTTCTTTGCTGCTTGTCTGAGTAATTCAGTTTTCTTGCAAATGTATATCCTCACAGATAAATAAAACACTTTTGCAGTAACAAAGCAGAAGCAGAACAAAGCTTTTGTTTTTTAGAGGGATGATTGTGTTTGTGGGAGAGTTGATTTATGTTGTACTTATAGGCAAATCTCTGTAAATTAAAGCGATGTTGTCATCTGTTTAGAGTTTCAGAAAGATTTATCCCTCTTACAGTACAAAGATGAACACTTGTAATTATTGCCAATGTGGAGTTGTGGAGCTATTAGACATGTAGAAAATTGTTTTGATCACATAATGCCACTCCTGACCAATCAGATTCAAGTATTTATGACAGATATGCTATAGTGAAAAATAATATTGTTAAAGGAAGTATATTTAACAAGTTACCAAATATGCAGAAATCATTTGCCTGTTTTATTAGTGCTTTTGTCAGATCTGTGGCTGTCTGTTTTATCAGTCTGTGTTTGATATGCAAATCGCATTTGGACCGATTGCAATAATTGGACGAATATTTTATGGTCCTGCACCTCCCACAGAATAATTATATATATTTACTTATATTCAGATAAGCTTTGTTTGAAATTTCATGAAGAAAATCAGACAGATAAACATTTGATTAGGAAGTGATATTCATTAGAAGAACATATACATAAGCAATATAAGAGGGCAGTATAGGGAATGGGGGTGTTGTAGTGAACATACTGTATATACTGTCAACAAGGTTATATCTAATAACCTACACCCCCCCATCCCACACACAGATCCACACTAACTCCAGCATTTCAATAGTCCCACACGCACCGTTGGGGGGTCTAAACGGCGCCCACGCTTGAGGAAATGACACTCAGAAATTTTCCACAGGATAGAAATATTTATCACCTCATATAATGTACCTGCCGTGCACCAAACACACACACACACACACACAGTCACAGGCTTACAGAGTTATTAGATTGAAAGCTCGCCGGTCCAACAAATCCCGGCAGACTGCAGCAGGAAGGCTCAGTTTGATCTGGAGAGAGAACAGAGAGCTGCTGTCTGATTCCGAGTCACACGGAGGTGTCGGGAAACATGGATACATGCGCATCCACATGCGACGCTGAGCGTGTGAAGGTGAGGTCCTGCTCCAGTGTGTCAGATCTTTGATGTTTCTTTATGTCTTGATTTCTGGCTTTGTGGTTATCGGTTTTCAGGTTTGTGTGCGTCATTGCTTAGTGCAACACACTTTTCCTGGTTGTTGGTATTATTATGGGATGTTGGCACAGAAGAGAGGTTTGTGTGGATTATATGGTTTTATGATTTGAAGCTGAAAGAGTTTCAACATGAAATCATAACTGAACCTTGCAGGTCTGGACGAGAGAAGAATTAATTTTTATTTTAGTTTCAAACACTGGTGCAGAACGCTTAAAAAAATACGAGGGTAATACTGTTACTTTCTTATATGGTGTATAATATAACACATGCAGTGGTTTACACGACATTAATGTTGAAAATTTAAATGAATTTATTAAATGAGTAAATTAAAGTTTGGAGTGACATGTAAATATCATGGTATGATTATGATATTCGTTTAGTACAAATTTGCATATCAAAGTGCCATGAAAGGTTTAAAGAAAGAAACTTCATTATACAACATACAAGAACATGTTATAATTTTAAGCATTTATACAGAAGTATGTTTTAGGTACAGTATAAGAATAACCTTAAAGGCCTTACAATAAGTAGAATTTGGATAAATTGTTTTGTTACAAAAGCAATTTTGAATGTGACATGTTTTTCCAACAAATATAGCCTGCTTGACTGTCTCTGCTGTCTTAATGTCCGTGTCGTCATATTTTCTTTTATGTCCTTCACATTAGTAGCACCGTCCCACAATCCATTGCACCCTCTCCTTTCATTTTCATCCTAAAGAGAAAGAAGCGTCGACTGAAACGCTCCACTCCTTTCACTTCCTTCTCTCATCCCACCCCCCGTCTCTGTTCTTTCTTCAATTCCTCCCCTAAAGCTATGGATAGCAGTGTTGCGTCAGAGCGTCAGAGAGTTAGACACTCACTCAGAGTTTGAGCGGAATACAGACAGCTGCCGGTGAGTTCACGCTTCTGTCCCTCACGCTCGCGTTCATTCACTGCCGTTTTCTCTGCGTATGTTTTTAGTTACAACACAGATGGGAAAAACTGTTTTTTAAATTGGTTTAAAGTCATTTGTGTTACTAAATCTTATTGGTTGGATTTTAGGAGCTATAATGTCAGAGCGTGTTAAAGTAAGTCCTGCTGTTTGAAAGTCATAAGCGAGACGTTTTTGCTACTTCAGTTTTAACCGCTGAATGTTTACAGGGTTTCACTTTTGTAGTCGCTTGTGAACGTTGTGTTAGATGTGTTTGATGGATGTACGTCAATGTGAGAGTTAGTTTTGTGTTAGCTAATGTTTCAGTAAGGTTTTAAGGTCTTCATGGGCAATGAACTGTTCTGATTTGTTTGCTATTGGTTTCCATTTTTTCCCATGGTTTCCACTGACATCAGTTTGGAATCTGTCTCAAATGTATTAGTGTTATAAATCCATATTCTTGTTGCCTTTCTTTATAATGGTGACTTTTCCAGGTGTGGGTGTGTACGTACAAGTTTGGCTTTTAGGCAATGAGTTGATGCTACATGTTGAAACACACACTGAGTGGAATGTTTGTTGCGAAAAGTAGAGTTAGTTGGTTTCTTCTGTTCTTTTAGCATGGATGGGCTTGTCCTCCATCAGTTGTCCAACTCTCTACAACTTCCTTCAGTTCAGAACGTGTGCCAGGACGTGCTGCTGATTTAGCAAATATCACCACTGACTTTGTTTAGGAACTGAGGTTGGCTAAATCGTGTGGAAAACTCTTGGTACAAAGCAATTCGTAGAACGAGAACCCAAAAGCAGACTCTGAAATCTGTTATTTAAAGAACCTGAGACCTTTGTGATCTTCTCCCAGAGTGTGTCAACTCTATACAAGTGAAGTCGCCTCTGAGTAAACTTTGCTTTCCGGGAAAGTGGGCTTTCAGAAATGTGGAAGCTGAGGTTTGTAGGTAAACCAGAGTTTAGTTAAAAGGCTGTCAGTATTAGTCACTCAAGGAAGTTTCCAGAGTGACCGTGTATGCGGTACGTAAGCATGGAAATCCCACGGTGCCCCACAGACATTTGTCATTGATTTCTGTATATGGGCTTCTCGCTCAGACTGTTTGCGGCTGAGATGTGGTTGAGTCAGCTGTGACACGACAAACAGAAGTTGGGATCTCCCTGTTTGAGTTCTCAGCCTTTTGGTTTCATCAGCCTGACTGGACAAAAGTAATTTTTCTAAAGCAGGTTTTTCAGTAACATCTTAATAGATTGTGTTTAGCATAAATGCAAATAATCTATGTGTAGATGAATAAGAATGTATTTTAACAGAAAAGGCAATTTTGACATTATTTTCTCATCCAAACAATATTTGTTTGTTTTGAAGAATGTCTAAACCTTGCCATACGATAAACGTGTATTATAAAAATTAACTACGATTTTATTTGAGTAAAAGTAGTAACCATGTTTTTCTTTGGTGCATTGATTACCATTTGTATGATAAACTGTATAACAGTTTTACTACAAACACCATGGTTAACTCAAGCATGGTTGCTGTAGCAACACCATGGTTAATTTGTGGTTATCATGACTTAACTAAAGTAACCATGTTTTTTTGGTTTGATCTGTAGTAAAACCATGTCATACTGTTACTGTCATTCACACATGCATGTTATAAACAGAGAGTAAAGACTGCATTACAATACAGCTGATGTTGGTGAACGCCATTAGTTTTACATCAGCACTATGTAATATTGCATTGTGGCGTCTAGAGAGGGTAAATTCCGGCTGCGGTCATTGTATTCCGATACACGGATCTGGTCACTGGTGCATTCTTGCAGTTTAATTGTTCCGGCTGTCCAGTGACCCAGGACTGTGACCCACCAGTCACCAGCCCCTGCCTGCATATTTCTAGCTTCTTGTATCCCTGTTGTTTCTTAGCTTTGGTCCAGTCTGGTCT
>JAZGTK010008179.1:0-18564 GCA_036877625.1 Ambastaia sidthimunki
TCCATAAGAGCCGTTTCTGAACTATATTCAAAGTGTCCTGGAGGCGTTCAGTAACTCTTCAAGAACCTGGCAGACACACTGAATGGATGCTGTATGGAAAAGATCTGTGTTGAGATTCTTCAAAAAGATCTCAGTATAACAGCACATTCAACAATAAGTCATATTTTGATTTGCTCAAGTGTTTTCCAGCTCAAAGCTCAATGTAAAAAGCAAGATTATCAAATGTCTGTAAATGCAGGATGTAAAGAGCTAACATGTCAGAGACAAACTGTGTGTGCATCACATCACTATTAAACTGACTGAATCTTTACATCATAAGATGAAGACCACACACACACACACACACTGCAGATGTTTGACATTATCTGAGGGGACACTGAAAGCAGCTACAACACATCAGCACACACTCCTGATGACATGTGACATTGTTCACACAAACTAAAGCTCTTTACACTCCACACGGACACATGACACGACTGTGAGGGGCTTTAACTGCTGCAATAATTCAAAGAGACACAGCAGAGCTGAATTAAGACACTACAAACACATCCATAGCAGATAAAACAGCAGGAGCCTTACAGCAAATTCACAGGAGAGCACGAAAGTTATTTATTTTGCAATGGATGTCAAACCATTACAAGAGTTACTTAACTTGTTATTGTTTCATAACAATCATTAAATAAGTCTATGATAATCCACATTATGAAATAAAGCATGCAAGAGGCTTCATTCACCCGCCTTTGAACTGTTTACACACATCTTACACTCACCATCCATTGAATGTTGCTTAAAACAGGCTTACCAAATATTACTATTTAAACCAAATATATTATTCATCAAAATATGTATTCATGTATATACAGGTTAATGTGTTACATATAAATGTACATGTAGGCTACATTTAAGCCACATATGAAGCATTGGTGACGGTTTAAAATCACGTATCTTCTATATATTCCACAGGTACATTATATTCATTACAAAACGTTTTGTTAGTGTTTTACCGATTTAGAATATCAAGTGTTACCAAATGAACTTTGTGAAAGGGCGAAACATTTAAATCACACAAACGCACAATAAAACTCTGTTTCATGAACGCGTCATTTCTTACCTGTTAACTGTGATGCTGAACTTTGATTCTGATTTTCATCACGAGAGATTTAAAGTCATCAGTTCACAACACACGCGACTCTTCTGCGATATTTCCGTCATTTCATCTGTTTTACTGAACAGCAACAAAACTGCCGCTTTAATCTTCATCAATTCTCTTAAAAGCCCGTTTCCCCAACCTCTACCTCTCTCACTCACTCTCTCTCTCTCTCCCTCCCTCACTCACTCTACCTCTCTCTCCCTCACACTCTCTCTCTCTCTCCCTCACACTCTCTCTCTCCCTCACTCACTCACTCTCTTTCTCTCTCTTACACACACACACACTCTCTCTCTCTCCCTCTCTCTCACACACACACACACACACTCTCTCTCACTCTCCCTCTCTCTCACACACACACTCTCTCTCTCTTTCTTCAAAAATAAAATCTTCAGTAATATTTGTCTGCTGGGTTCAGAGGAACGTAAAAGGTTCAATAAAGAACATCAAACAGAAATAAAGGGTTTAGCTGGAAGGAACTGCTGTTATTTTTATACTCGCCTAACTGAGCATCTCAGACACAAACAATCTAAAAATGAGGGTTGCAAATTAAACTGACTTGACACAAATATATACAAATATAAAATGTCTTAACACAAATATATTTAACAATCTGCAATACATCCCTTATCCAACATCTGATAGAAGTTCAGGATTATTTTAATATTACAGGTGTGTTTGAGACAGTGACCCTCCAGACCCAGAGTTAAATAACCCTGATACACAGTCCTGGTCACATTTGTCATTTAGAGCAGAGCTGGTTTCCTTTCAGACCACACATAACTAAATCCAGCGCTGTATTTTTAGAGAAATGAAGAAACTGCGCAGTCTGAAGACATTACGTTTGCATGAACTCGCAGGATATCACAGACTATCACAGACTAAAATTATGCATAATTTTATTTGGAATGTCTGTTTAAAAATTTAAAGTTTTTCACCCGAAAATGTAGTCTTCATTTAAACACCTTTAAAAGCTGCTAACCTTATTTTAACTTTTTGTGTTTGACTTCATTTAATGAAGTGTTTAAAGTAACCTGCAATTGTATGTTTTAAACAGAGATGGCAGTAGAGACAAAAGTTACAGATGGCAGCTTCATTGAACATCTTTTGAATCTTTCATCTTTCTTCTTCTGTGGAGCACAAAAGATGATTTTAGTATTTGTTGTGAAATATAGTATCAAAGAAAAAAACATCCCACATATCTTACACTGGCCCAAAAACATATTTAGACATTTAAAGCAGCTGAAGTTTGATTTACCAGCCCAACACAGAATAAACACCTTTTCATTTACACTGTTAGTCAAATTCCCATATAACCTTGAGAACGATAAACACGCTCATAATACAGCAGGTGGATTAGATCCACAACACAGGATATGCAAAGCGTTCCTTCATTATTAAAGTTTCCAGACATTTTATCCCAGGTATTGATGATTATATTGTTGGATGCATTTCACGTGCATGTAGTATTATCTCTACTTTATATCTCGAAACACCAGTTACACCGAATAAATTGGACTAGAGGGTCTTAGTTCCCACACACGATGAATGTAACGCATATATGATCCCAGCTGAGCTCCTGCCGTTCGTTTCCAGTGCGCGAACTTCCATTCATTCCTTATATTCCAGATATCGTGCGATTCATCTCCATATCAATGAATTAAACGCGACGCGCTGTGCGTGCGTCACATTTAACTGCGACGCGTCATTTATTTACTTCCGATAACATCAGAGTTTCTGACTTCACATTTAAAACCTCTAAACTAAAGCTGTTTTCCATTTAAATGTCCATTTACACACTTGATCTGTTAAACTTTCTGTGGTCTGACATCCATGCATGGCAAATATTTTATTTACACATTTCTCAACACGTTTACACACTGACTGAAGTTTCCTTTATTTGTTTGCATGTGTTATTATTATTATTTTATGTTCTCTGTATCTTAATGCTGTGTAATGTAAAGATAACATTTGGATGAGTCTTAACCAATGCGGTAAAAGAACGCTTTATAATGACGACTATTAACATGCAAAACCTGTGTAAACTTTGAGTTTGCGTGTTTATGTCAGATTCAACAGCGCCGCCAGCAGTTCACTGTCACATTTGCGCTCTGATCAATATTTCAACCGTGTAAATAAATCATGAATGCATGACGCCCTCAGGTATCAGAGTTAATGCTTGTGCATTTGTTTTGTGATGCTCAGCGGCTTCTCCTGTGAGTCAATGTGTGTTTAGAAGGTCAATCCATCTACTGTAATGTAAAGTGTGTGTGTGTGTGTGTGTGTGTGTGTGTGTGTGTGTGTGTGGTCACAGGGGTCCAAACAGATGGTTGAGTGTTACAGTTATAAATGCTGTTTGAAGTTTGCGGTATAAAGTATAAAGTCGTATTTCATTAGACTGACACTAAATAATGTCTTTGTGTTTCTCTACACAATATCAGCACATGGGATGTGTAAGAAATCAAAAGACAGATTACTAGAAGAAAATATTAATTTAAGAATTGTTTTTACAAAACACTCATCACCAGATATATTCCCAACAGGGAATAATAAAAACAAGGAATTGTTTTTCACAGGCATATATATGATGTATCACACAAACACACTGGACAGAGAGCTGCTGTATGATGTAATAAAACTGGCTATTTTTCTTTCTGGTCAGTTCTGTTTTTTGTTGCTTGTCACAATCTGTTCACACCAAACGCGTGTGTATAAATTACACAGACACTGTAATGTCAAAAACATATCTTAGGTTGTCAGTCATGCTCCACATGAAACAAACACGGTTCTGTGTGTTTCTGCTGGTCACGACCCAGATAAACTGTTACATGAATGTTACAGAGATACAGCTCTTGTAACAGCCGGTCTGTTCTGCTTCATGTATGGATTAAACCACTCCTCTCTCACTAAAGAAGTTTGCTGCAGGAGAGACTGTTCTCTGTAAAGAGAGATGCTGCCTTCCTTTACTTTGGGATGTAATTTCTGATGGATCTCTGGAGGTTGTGGGCCAGTTGCTGGGGGTAACATTTAAACAGACTGATGTGTGTGTGACAGGGCTGCTGCAGAACTCACAGAACAATCCAATCCTCTATAACAACGCAGAGACACACATGAGGTCAGTACAATCTGCATAGAGGCTGCTAACAGAGGCTAAATGTAACATCCCCTGTATCTAATTGTACTATTGTTTGTCTTAACTTATAAGCCATGTGGTTTAGCAATGACTGCCTGTCAAAACATTTAATTCTTCATTCTTAACTTATGATCATGTACTTATGATAACTGGTTAAGTTTTCTGTGGCTAAATATATGTTAGTATCACTATAGCTGAGTATTTTAGTTGTACATAACTTACACAGAGTGTGTGTCATTATGATTAAAAGTGTGACGCTACATTGAATGTGTTTCTCAACTTTAGTGATTTGGTGGCACTGATGCAGGTTCGACCCAAATGTTTCCTTCGGTGATGTCGCCACCTATCGTTGCATTCTGGGGTTGCAATTAGATCCGACTCCTTGAGTAATATCTGAGATATTGTCAATGCTGGTACATAGCACGTTTGTGTGCTGTTAATATCTGATATATTTATATGTAAACAGTGGGGTTGTTGTTAAAAGAAGTCTGTCGTTTTAGGAAAGTCGCTTTGACGCCTGATTATGACGTCAGAGGAGCGCGTCGCACCACGCGTGTTAGAAATTTTCATCATAACATATTGCAGTTGACGCATGTCTTTATGGAGCAGTTTGCTTTCAACACGGAAACAATAACCCCTCTTCACAGTAAGAATTACACCGAATAAAAGTGTTTGTACGTCGTTTAGTTATGGCTTTGCTGGAGACGAATGAAAATAAAACAGACGAGGAAACACAAGCCGCAGTCGCTGATGAGGAGTTACACTCAAAACTACAGGACGAGGATGAAGACCAGGAAATGAACTGTGAAAATGACGATGAACTGGAGATCAATACAGAGAAAACAAAGAAGAAATGTGTTCCTGGGATTCTGTATCTGGGACACATTCCTCCCAGAATGAGACCAAAACATGTGCGCAACGCGCTGAGCGTGTACGGCGAGATCGGACGGATATTCCTGCAGCCTGAAGGTGAGACTGCCGCTGCAAGACAGAAATCTGACCCCTGTGCTCAGCATTTACTCTTTCTTATGACTCCTAGATCGTTGTATTAAAAGAAAGAAGAAGAAGGCCGGGAGTAATGCGTCCAGTTTCACGGAAGGCTGGGTGGAGTTCAGAGACAAGCGCATCGCCAAGAGAGTCGCAGCCAGTCTGCACAACACACCCATGACCAACAAGAAGAGAAGCAGATTCAGCAGCGACCTGTGGTCCATAAAGGTACAGAAACAATCTTCAGTGTGTTTCTACAGAGACACAAATAAAAGTTGACGCACTTATACAAATTCTTACCTTAACAGCAGTTAAGAGTCCTTTTATGTTCTATAAAAACGTTTTCTTCTGGTAATGTGTATTGCTTTTCTGTTCACTCAAGTACCTGCACAGGTTCCAGTGGTGTCATCTTAGTGAGCGTTTGGCTTACGAGAAGACTGTCTATCACCAGCGCATGAGGACAGAAATCTCTCAGGCCAAGAAGGAGACAAACTTCTACCTGGCCAGTGTGGAGAAGAGCCAGACCTTTGAGAAACTCAGGAAGAAGAAGGAGAAGAAGGGAGAGGTGGTAGAACAGAAGACCTGGGACTTCAAACAGCGGCCTACAGAAGACGAGATCCAGTTGAAACGTATGAAGAAGAAAGGCTTGTCCAAAAAGACCCTCCAGAAAGCTCAGGAGAAGAGCAAAGCCATCGAGGAGAAGGCTCAGTCCAACGTGTCTCTCCTGGCAAAGATCTTCAACAGAGTCCAAGATTCATGAGAACCGTGAAAGTGTGATTGGTGATTTATTTCAGAGAATCTTTGAATGGATGTTCTTACTGTATCATGTGAACAGCATGTAGATTGATTTGAGATGTGAGATATTTGGCAGAACTTTACTATTTTCACTGTAATTACACAAACAATCCATCATTGTGACCTAATAATAAACTGCTACATTTACTAATGTAAGAGGCTTCAGTTCTTCTGACAACATAATGTATTATGTTTATAAAGTTGTAATGTCACCCATAATTTAAAAGGGCTCATCACTTAAAATAGTTATTAAAATGAGCATTAGATTTGCTAATGCTAAACTTCTGTCAAAATGTATCACTTTAATTTCATTTACATTTATGCTTTTGGCAAATGCTTTTATCCAAAGCGACTTGCAGGGCATTTAACATTTCATCAGTGTGTGTGTGTGTGTGTGTTCTCTGGGTATTGAACCCTTGACCTTTGTGCCTCTAAAACAATTGTCTACAGCTACAGGGAATTTCCTTCATTTAAATACATCAAGATGTGACTGTAGGACTTTTTTTTTCCAGAAAAAAACATGAAAATTAAAGTTTTATCAAACAATACAATTACTGCTGAACGGTTATAAAAAACAATCATCAGGCCACATTCTAAAATATCCGAATTCTTTATATATAATGTAATAATGGAAATTAAAAACTTGTTAGTCAGAAATGGTGTAAAACAATAAAAAACATTAATCTCAGAAAAGGAAAAGGGCAGTTTATTCCTAGTAGGTATAGTGTAGCATTACAAGATTTAAACATAAAAATCCTTTTTCTCTATGTTGTTCTTGTGTCAAGAACTTTCTGTTCTACTAAATGAACAGAAACCATATTCACATCTGCTGTAAATTCAGATTTTTCTCATCCTAAGAAGACAGATTTCTCCAGGCCGTCCTCTGCTGTGGTGTACTCCAGGTGTGAACTGTAGTACTGGCTCTTATATCTTGAGCTGCTTCTCACATAGTTCAGATAATCTGGAGCTCCAGGACAAATGACATTGTCTGCGAGCAGAACGGAGCCTTTTCTGAGAAGACCACGGTCCTAAAATTACACAAAGATGACTGTTATTCCTGAAAGTTAGAATCACTGGGGGGTAAAGTAAAGAATAGCATGTTTTGGGCTTTGCCACCTCTAAAAGTTTTGTATCTGGCACGTAACGATCTTTCCAGTGGTCCAAAAAAACAAAGTCAAAAGATGTTATTCCAAATCGTTCCTTGAATTTGGGAATCAAATCACCGGAAGCTCCTTCCACTAAAGTAACCTTTAAAAATAAAACAGACCAAAAACATGACCTACACAAAATACAACAGCTATATTTCTTATTATTTATAATGGTAAATAGTTTTATTAAGGTTCATTATTTCATAATTTCTATCATTTTAAATTAAAATGTAAACAAAGATGTTCACTTTACATAGTATCAACAATGCACTAAATTACCATTTGAAACATTTATTTTTGTACTCATACTATTATCACACAGAAATAGTCAGTGTACAGTGAGTACAGTAATTCATTCTGAATGCATCCAGCAGCTGTTTCCTCTCTTACTCTGTTCTGCAGGCCGGCGTGGGAGATGATCTGCCGGGCAATGGCAGCAAAGGCTGGATTAAACTCAACAGTGATGAGTCTGGAGCCGGGAGACAGCAGCCGGGCGATCCGTACAGCGGAATAGCCGCAGTATGTGCCGAGCTCCAGAGCCATGCTGGGGTTAAGCTCACTCACCACTGAGTCCAGTATGAGCCCTTCAGACACACAGCAGAGGAGAATCCACACAGCTGGTGCATGAAGTGACTGATGGTGCAGTCGAAACATCATTAGTGCCGCGTCTTATGTTTTTGTCAGCATTGTGCTGTCTGTACACTAGGGTGCACTGGGGGTTTTCGGTGAGAAAATCAGATTAAATGTTACGTAGTCTTTAATTTTAAGGTTTGTGTACCTCCATTTGTGAACCACCACAAACCGTGGAAACGTTACTTGCTTTGTTTCTTTCTTTGATTTGTGCAACATTTAGCAAAATAAAACATAAAAGCATCCAGGAAACACATCTGACATGAATTTATCCCATAATGCATCACTGCATCTATCTGACTGTTGTCTTGCATGTAATGCATGCGCTTTGTGCATTGACCCAGCAGACAGAGACTGCCATCACATCGCATTCAGAGCAACGTGCTATAGAGAAGCCCTGCAGCAGGTTACTGAGGAGTGCAGCAGAGATTCAGAAGAAAATATCAAGCAAACAGTGAGAGTGTTAAAAGGCAGCTGGAGGAGGAGGCAGTGCAGGTCAGGTTCATACCTTTCTCATCACCCACGTTCATAGCCCACTCTGAGTGTCTGCAGAAGTAATCAACAGCCTCCATGACACTCTGCGGGTCGCCTTTAACTGCATTCTTCTGAACTGCTTTCAACATGCGCTGCATGCATGAATTCAGACATGAACAACAGGGTTCTTACAGTGAAGCTTACAGTACAGTACAGTACAGTACAGTACAGTACAGTACAGTACAGTACAGTATAGCAATACTGAGAAACTACAGTTAAAACTGCATCTACCTGGAGAACATTCAGAACTGACAGTGATGCATCAGAATACAGGTTGAGGTTTTTATGAAAGGTAAAAAGGTTTTTATGAAACAAATATTGTATTGTATAAATCATGGTGTTACGGTAGTAATGGAGATTTTAGTCAGTGTGTCTCTGTCTCTGATCATAAATAAAGCTGCATGAAGACAGTTTGATCTCTACAGAAGAAAGTGATGTGTGCATGACAGCAGGTGTCACCTGAGGCCGTGAAGATCCCGTCAGCATGTTCAGAAACCTCTGAACAATGACATCATGCCAGATGAGTGCCAGCCAACCGTTGCTCTGCACAGCTGCAGGGATCAACCAATAACAGAGAACAAACAGAGCAGCTGCTGAAACTCCAGCCACCGCCAGCAGACTCAACAGCATCCTATGAAGACATTAGGACTGTTTTTAGCACCATTATTTCTGTTTGCATCATTTTCATAATTATGTTTGTCATGTAAATCACAGTGCGATTTCTATGTGACATTCCCCAAAACCTACATACATTACGATACATCATTACAAGCACTGCCTGCTTCAAAACTACAGACTGCATGAAATAATGAGGGCAAAAAAGAATCAGGCAGGAAAGGGTTAAAACACTTTCAACTCTCTCAGTGGTTCAGAATACCAACATACTCTCTGTTTAAATGCAGTGGCCTTGAAAACAGTGTTTATTCCTCAACACTGCAGATCTGGCCACATGCCATGAGAGAAAATGAACCACTTCATCCTAACAGTTGATTTATCACTTACACAAACACTGTATGTCCTGTAATTACATGCAGATTGATGATTCAGATATTTTTAATGTATGTATTTCGCTAGCCAGTGTTTATGGCTGGATATTTATGGATGATTCTTAAACTTTTTTGGAAGTCTTTCAGACTCTCTAGTACAGTATGAACACCAGCTTTCCTGAAGTTTTAATCATCACTAGGTAAAACACTGACCTTATCTTACCACTACAGGGCTGATCTGCCTTTTTGGTGGCAGTAAGTACATATAAATGTTTAGGATAACTTACATAGTGAAGATCTAAAAGAACTGGTATAAAATGGAGTCTTGTACTAGTGCTTTTTAAAATGGCCAAAAACTAATAAACAGATCTAAAGAACCTGTAATGTGACATCAAGAACCTTATCTCTGAAAAACTATATAGCGACGCAAGAACCCTATACAGCTAAAAATGGTTCTTGATGAAGGAACATTGTTTGAGGGATGAATGTTCTCTGCTAGACGATATTACAGTTCTGCCAAGGTGACGTTTATCCTGCTAATAAATTCCAAAGAATAAAGCTCATAATATAAGCTTCAGAACTTGCTCTGGGTTTCTGATAAAACACAATGAGCGTCTCATAAGAACTCAAGGCACGATCTGCTGGAGGCACAAGCAGAAACACAGCAGTGAGAGTGAAGCCCATGAGCTGTCAGTGCATGTTTAATAAAGACGATCAAAACATGAAGGTTGCAACAGATCGACAGACAGATGTGTGTCTCTTAAGTCTCCTGTTTTACAGGCTTCACACATGCTGTTACAGTAGCTGTTACTGAGCGCATGGCCTGTCAGACTTTAATCAGGACTGAAGCTGAATTTAAATACGAGGTCACATGAATATTTAACTGTGCTGCTGATGATTATAGACTGCTGCTATACTTCAATATTCTGAAGTGTTAATGAAGTGTTCAGTTAACACACACACATGCAGTGTGCTGAACATGTCATAACTGATGCACATCTTGCTCGTGTCAATACTGAAGTGAGAACAACATTGGCTTGTGATGCACAGCTGACTCATGCACAAAATAAACACCACATTCACAGCATGCATATCTTCACTCATGAAATAAACATCAACCTGTTGCAATAGTGTGACAAACAGAATATCCTGTATCTTACTTCTTATAGTAGCTGTCTTCACACAGATTCCCTTTTTCCTTGGACTCCGATGCTTTTTGCCGTTCTGTGAGAAAACCTTTCCCATTTGCCTTTCTCTCTGTCTCTCTCTCTCTCCCCTCCCACCTCTGTTTGCTCTTTCTAACCCGTTCCTCTGGTTTGATTGGAAATGTGTGGATGGTAAAGTACAGCTGCTGGAGGCACACACACGTGTGTATACGGACAGTAACACAGATTCCCACATACAGACACTTCAGCACATGCACAGACACAGGGCTGAACTTCAGCCAACAGGGCTGAGTTTGTAATCCTCCTTTAGCCAATCACGCTATAATTCCTCTCTTGCATTCTTCTACCCCTTTCCTGCCTCCCTCCTCTGATTTTCCCTCATCTATTTTTCCTTGCTCAACCCTTTTACACCAACCCTTTTGCATTTATCTGTCTGTCTACCTATTATTCACATGATCATGAATCTGACATATGAATTTCTATACATATGAATTGGGAGAGAGATACGGATACAGCAGAGATCTGGTTTCATGCTGTTCTGAGCTGACCAACTCTCTCTCTCTCTCTCTCTCTCTCTCATTCTCTCTCTCTCTATAATGATGTTGCTTTTCACCTTGTGTGTGACTGTATGAGGGCAGCACATGCCAGTATAAATCACTGTATTTGTCTGTAAGATTTATGAAATTCCTCATAACTGCATCATTATTATTATTCACCAGCATGTATGTGATTTTAAAAACAGGCTTCTTTTATATTTGCTCACTCAGTATTAATACACATAAGATCTCAAAGGTTTAAGATCTTTAAAGCTGTTAATCAAGACAAGGTCAAACATATGTGACAGAGTTCAATCTATTGCTCTTTGGCTAAATAACATAAATTATAAAATGAACAAAAGAAACATTCATTTGTATTCAGGGCACATTAAAAAACCTTCATACAGTGAGTTTCCAAAACTCAACAGAAACTCAGAGCCCCCAGCTAAAGTAACTGCTGGGGGCTCTGATGCATACCAGAGAGATGACTCACCGAGGGCTTCCCATCTCACACACACACACACGCATGCACACACACGCATGCACACACACACACACACACACACACACACACACACACACACACACACACACACAAACACACACACCTCAGGTTAGGATTCCCTCAGCTCTGTTTCTTTTAATTAGCACATAAATGAATGTTGTCTTTGTAGTTATGAAGTAGACTTGATTTTCAAAACAAGCGCCCTAATGAGCTTTACACACACAAACTAGTTATGACATTTTTCAACATGACTAAATACACTGTTATTTCAAGGGTATGACATTATTCCCAAATGGATTTAAGGATATTTTATTTCTAATTTAATTAACAAATAAACAAACAAAAATAATTCTGCTCCTCTATTTCTCTTTTATGCTGATTATTCTCTATGCATTATTTATTACAATATCTGTTTATTACTATATATACTTATATATATATATATCATTCTAGTGTAATGATATAGATTATATAGGTTCTGAAGCTATGGTGGACCAATGTCATGTAAAACATGTAATTGTAAGTGATAAAACAGCACAATTCTTCTGTACATATATATGCAGATGCACCGAACCTGCTCATGTTTTCACATGACATGAACAATCTAACAGATCAGCAATACATTTACTGCGCTGACAGCATTGTGACCCTCCAACCGCCTCCCCCGCGCAGTGTGCTGGAATGGTACAGTCCGACTTGCTTGAATGGAATTCGGGTGAGTCCACTACAGGCCACTTTTAATTTATTAGGGGGGGACGCTTTCACTTCACATCCACATAACGCGACAGCAAAGACGCGCGGTGTGCCGAAACGACCCTCTGAAGAACACATCACAACAAAGCATCAGTGCAACACAAAAACTCTTTTATTTACACAACAATTAACTCACTAACAGCAGTACGCGTTGCTCGACCGTTTCCAGCAGTCCTGGAGGAGTGAGGGAGTCCCGGATCTATTCGCAGCTGCTCGCTCGCGTCCACGATCCACTTCAGTCCGGATCTGACAAGTGAAGTAACAGCTGCTGAACCGTTTCATGAGCTTGAGAGGCGGACACAGCGGGCATGAGGGCTGGAGGAGAGCCGCGGGAGCAGCTCAGGGGACCGCAGGAGCTGTAGAGGATCATGGCCGAGGACTACTGGGAGCGCGCGGCGGCTTCGGGTTATTCTGACTGACTGTTAAGATCACACGAGCAACACACACACACACCGGATCTCCAGCCCACCGGTAAGACAGCCCCGGTTCCGCTCCGATCTAACGCTTTAAATGGGACAGTGTGTCGGGTATGAGAGATTCGGGTCGTTTTGAGTGACTTTATTGTAACCGGACAGTCAAGGGTGTCAGAAACCTGTTCGGGTCGGTCTGGAGTCTCTGACTGAATCCTGACGGGATTGAAACGCAGAATATACGACAATAAATAAAAGAAAAGATTATAAAGAGGGAATGAAATAAAAACATTCCCGCATTCCTGAGCATGTTTACAAGCAACGGCCGTTTAACGCTGGGCTTTAAAGCCAGCTAACCAGCTAACCTGGCTAGCTTGTTTATATGTGGTTAACTGCGGATTATCAGCAGTCTGTGTGCAGTTAATGTTTAATTTCATTATTTTTATTATTTATGGTTTGCATGATACATTAGGCTGTCACCGTACGGGAGGCATGTGGTTTCATTTAAACATGTTGCGTGCACGGCGGGGTTTATGTATATTTTGAAAGGTCTGTTTTAATTACAGGTTATTCGATTTAATATATAATAATTCTAATTTATAATTATGTTGTTAAATGCCTCTGAGACAGGAAACTTTATCAATGACGTATTTTACGCCGGTATTGTAACTTATGACATCGTGACGTCACTCATTCAAACCATTATGTGATGTTACATAAGCACACGTACATCAGTTGTGAATATTTCCCATTGTCTTCATGTAGCCCAAGGCTGAAACTGTACTTTAGTAACTGTTAGGCCCATTACTGTAATAGTGAAGGAGACCACCCTGATCTCCAGCAGGTGAACCAGTGTTGAGTCAGACTGTTGGAATATGGAGGTGATCAGAATATTATGTGTGACAGTGAAGAGATTTCACAGCATGTTTGGAGGTGTGAGTGAACGTTGGGTTGGTGGTTTGTGGAATATTATCAGATGGTTTAACAGAAGCTTGATGGCATTGGTCTGGACTTTAGCTTTCTTCTAACTAGCAGTACTTGTATCTTTGGTGCAGTAGATAAGCTGGGGTTCATCAATGCTCATTTATGTGATGGTCTTTTATTGATTGTTTAAAGGGAATTAGGGAGAGCTTGACCTTTTGACTTATGGGTTGGGAATTAAATGGGTTTGAAACTGTTCTACAATAATTTCCTGCAGTCTGTTTTGGTAGGTTAGGAAAGTTTGCCTGTAGACATTTTAGCTGCACCCTAGCTGATCCTAGACATTGATGTTTTGATGACTTTGTTTTTGACGACGACATCAACACGTTTGAAGGATGTTGCTCTGTCTGAATCTGGTGTCTCTATGAAGATCTTCACAGTGTTACTTTATGTTTGGATGTGTGTCAGACTGTTTTGTTTGGTCTATCTCCAAGACATATGGCTCGTTCAACAAATTGTGAATTAAAGATGATGTTTTACAGGAGACAGACTGCTTGCAGTGCTAGGTACAGTCATTCGAGTGAATTTTGTGATAATTGCTGTTGGTTCCATCAAGCTGTTAATGTCAGCCGTCCGAACCCAGCGGAGCTCGTATTGACTCGTGAAGTGGATAAATGAGCCTCCATCTCTGCTGTATCGATGTTTGTCAATTAAAGAAACATTGTGTGTCTGAAACCAAATGCTCTGATGAAACAGCACTGAGACCCTCACGAGAGCTGAGATCACCCTTAGACCGTTGCGGTGTGCTTTTGGGGTCAAATAGATCTGGTGTGGAGTGAACAACTGCCAGAGAAGATTGAGCTCAGGTACACAAGGTCGCCTCTCGGTTGTGTGTGGCTGGTTTAGCATGCTGCTTGGTCAGCTGTTTAACCACAGTGTGTAATGTGACCACAGTTTTTTGGTAGACCACAGGATTTACCTGCAGTGCAAAACACCGATGAATGTTAAACTCAGTGACTCTTTTTCCTCTTCAGAGCTGGTTTTGCTAGGGCCCATTATTCCCCAAACACATCTGATTATAAGGCTGCTTCATCTTTATCTAAAGATCTTGTGTCTGTGGGTAACATGAATCAAAGTAGCTTTTTTAAATGCCTCATATTGCCCTGATTTTCATCTGGCTCTGTCCCAGTTTATTGGTTCAAACTTAATAATGTTTTGGAGAGCTAGAGATGCTAAAATCGCTCACTTGAGTTCAGATGTGTGTTAGTGTGCTGTTCAGCCCTCAGGGGGGGAAGGAAATACTGCCCTAACTACTACAAGAATTTCAACTATTCACAGTATTTTTGCTGTTTGCCTTGCAGTAACCTACAAACCTTTAATCTTTTCACCGTGTAGCACCTCAAGGCTCAGACTGAGATGATATGACCGTGTTTTATGTGGAAAACAGAAACCCCTCAAAGCCTGAAGGGTTTTTCTTTGTGATAACGATTAAGACTAATTCCAAACATCACACGTTATTTTGAATGCAGTTTATCAAGATAGATTTTAACATAATTTTACATGATGCTTGTCTTGATATTCTGATAAGATGTAAACTTTCTTATCTTAAGTAGTAAATTAAGATTTAATGCACAGTGGCTGTTGAGTTGTTTGTCAACATAATCAAACAGTTTGTGTTGCTAACGCAATGCTCTACCAATTAAGCTACAGGAACTTAATTTAACATATATTTTTATAAATAAAATGTGGTCTTTCACTGGAATAACATGAATTCTCTTTTAAAGTGGATTGTGATTTTGTGCTGCCCAGGAACGAAGTGTTTCCGTGCTTGAGTAAATTCCTGACCCGAAGCAGCTTGTTTAGTGGGTCACCTTAGATCCAGGGACCCAAAGCTGGGATTTATGTTTAAGATTGGAACTCATCTTTTTGCCAAACCATGTGATTAAAAAAAAAGTACATTTTAGCTGTTTCTGTAGTGAAATCCCTTCGTTTCCCTCTGTTTTCATAAGCATTGAGTTTTAGTGTAAGAAAGTGTTTCTCCACACAGGCTCTCAGACGTATTTGGAGTCTTTTAACACCATTCATCATGCAATTATTAGCATGTTTGCAGCTCTCCAAGTGTCTCCCAGCTGGATTGCTCGCATTTCCGGCCTGAAGACTCTGGAATTTACCCCGTCTGCAGTGCTTTAATCACTTGATTTTAAATGAAAACATTCACACATGGACTGATGAGTGTGAAAACAGTATTGCTAATCATTTGTAATGTAAGCAGTTACAGCTGGCAGGGTTATTTGTTTATTGTAGGTGATACCTCTCGCTATGAGATGCAGCTAGTGCCATCTCTCACTTTGATGTCTTCTCTGGAGTGCCGTACGGTCCAATAACATTCAACACCTAAGAAATAAACAGATTTGTCCTCTGATTCACAGACTCGCTCCAAATCCATCTGACATGTAACTGCGTGTCGTTTGAAGCTAGTATTTATCCTGGAATGTTTAGGAAGTGTTCTGTTACAGTCATAAGACGTTGATTACAGTACATACTGTACGTAACAATCTGTTGTGTGTTTGTGTGTCTGCTACAGGGCGATTGAACAGTGGCAGCCCCTCCACCCCCCTCATCTCGGCCCCCTCTCCCCCCACTGATGGACCGCATGAGGAAGATCAAGCGGCAGCTGTCTCTCACGCTGCGGGGTGGAAACAGCGGCGACAAGAGCATAAACGAGACCATCAGCTCTCAGGACACGGGAGCGCACAGCGATTCCGGTACAGTAACGCTTGCAGTAACAGCAGCTGGACTTCATTGTGTACAGTAGAACGTTAAACACAAGTTTACAGAAACATTTGCAGCTCTCTGAAAAATCCAGATGCTTGTCCTTCATGAAATTAAACTCCCTGGGGTATTTATTTTGTAAAATGTAGCTTAATTTGTATCTTTTTTTTGTATGTAAGATTTTGCCTCACAATCAGTGCACCTCAGCTAATCTGAGTGTGTGTGTGTGTGTGTGTGTGAGGGCATTCCTACTGAAGGGGATAAAAGAGCTCAGATTCAGAGCCATCTGTACAGTCTGTTCCAATGTTTTTATAATATGATAATCAGAAAGTTGCCAGTTTTGTTGCTAATGTCCAGATTTCAGAAAGAGCATTTAGTCTGTCAACAGAGTTACAGAGATGTAAAGACTCACTCACAGAGCGGTGAGTGAATTAACCTCCAGCTCATTTACAGTGTACAATGTTTATGTGTGAAATTAACAGCATTCTGTAGGAAACTCATTGGGTTAAAACAACCTCTTAATAAGTTAAAGACAACATCAGCATCTTGCAATGTAATCTGTATTTATAATGTAACAGATCAATGAACCATACATGAAGAGAAATTCATAAAGACGGTAAAATGGGTCATTTTTAGTTTCTGCAATGAGCTGCAAAATGGTTGTGGGACTCGTTCAGCCATTTAATGTATACATTTGTCATTTAATGCGTACATTTGTCATTTACTGCATACATTTGTCATTTAATGCATACATTTGTCATTTAATGCATACATTTGTCATGAAATGCATACATTCACCTCTGCCTCCCCTCGTGTTGCTTTTCGGTGTGCACATACAACATTAAAGCTTTGCATTAAAACCTCCAAATGAGTTTTAAAGCAAATTTGTTCATCAGATTTAAGGGCTGGTCATGCCTCTGCGTGTGTTGAGCTAAGCTTCTGTCTGCTGCCTGCCTCTACCCCCTCTGACCAATCAGCATGTGTTTTCACATCTCACGCTAACCAGACTGACAGATCCAGTTCATCTCCAGCCAGACTCCCTGAAACAGCTTCAGTTTGACATCTATCTGCATAACTAACTCACCTTAACCTGCTGCTCATCATTTATAGTCATTATGCATTACAATTACCATATGTAAATATATTACCATAATGACCCCAGAGATTGTGCGAGTTTTAGCACAAATTCGAGATGCATCTGAATGAATTGATGCCCTTGTGTGTGGTTTAATTTCCACAGCAGCTCAGAGTGTCATTAGAAACAGTTAAACCACAGCCAGAAAATGAATTTATCACTGATGCTCAATTATTGTATCTCTTGTTCCTCATTTACTAACACTGAAGACGTTCTTTGTAAATTGATCCTTAAATATCATTTTTGCTTTGGGAAAAAAACTGAATGCATGTTCTAAAATGTGTTTCCCTGTTGATTTTGTTTTTAATTTATTTCCTCTTTTTTCTTTTTCTCCCCCAACCTTCTTTTTCTTCCTCATTCCTTCTTTCTCTTACTTTCCTTTCTTCACAAACACTACTCAACATTTTCTTCTCATCCTTTAACCTCATTCTTAACCAACATGTGTGTTTTTTGTTACATTTTTATAATATAATAATCTATTGATTCTCTCTTTACTGTCACTCTATCCCCACATTTATGATTCCTTTCACCTCTATCTATTTTCTACCCATAATGCTCTATTCCACATCTCCTCTCCTTCCCCCTCTCCTCCCAGAGGCCACACCAGTGGGTGGCAGTGGTGCTCTGCGGGGGTCTGTGCGAGGGTCAGGGGGTTCTTTCAGCATGCACTCCCTCCTGCAGTCGTACAGCAGCGCTCTGCGCAGACCACGCAGCCTGGGCCGCAGTCTCAGCTCCTATCTCAACCACACCACGCACCTCGGTACATGCACACGCATGCACACAGAAGAGAGAGAGAGAGGGTCATGTGATTGGTGCAGTAGGGATTGAAATTGTTGGGAATTCTTGGTTTTTGGTTTTTGACAGTCACGTGATGTTCAACATGCACCCAATTGCAAACAAAAATCAGTGTTGCACTTGATTATTGTAATTCTGTAAATAAAATCTCAAGAAAATTCATTAAACAATAATAATGTAACCAGTTCCTGCTTTCCAACCCTATTGCCTG
>JAZGTK010008180.1:0-18564 GCA_036877625.1 Ambastaia sidthimunki
AAACCACTAAACATCTTCAAAGTTAAACCTGGTAAGGCTTACAGAGTCATTGCATGAAAGATAAAGATTTTGGTTAAATGTTTGGACAGGCAATTTCTGACTATTGGCCAAGACAGTCACGGAAGCGTGTTTTAAGCAGAAACCCAAAGGGGAAAACGCAAATGTCACATTTATGCATTTTTTAAGAGGCTTCCCAGCTGTTTCCCTAACATTTCCATTAAGTTCTAATGCTATTTTAAAAGTTCTACAATCTTTTAAAATGTCGTTCTTACCTAAACTTCAAATTGTTTGCTGTGTAACAGCTTACTAATATCTTATTGTCTCTGCATATTAAACTGGAATAGGAGAACATTTTTAACATTAAAAATGACACACATCACCTTTAATTTATATAACATTTGCTTTAGAAGTACATCTCATATCCTTTAAAATTAGCTGTGTTTATGAATGCATGTATCTTAGCTGTGTTTATGAACACCTTTGGTCAAAGTAATGGCTTCAGTTTGTTCTTTTGTGCAGTTTGATCTATAGTTCTGCTCTTGAAAGAGCCTTTAGCTCCAAAAATAACTCTGAAGGTGGTGCTGAGAACAGAATTTACATTTCAACCGGATGAACTCAAAACTGTGGTGATCAAACACCAAATAAAAGATCACAACATCACATTTTGACAGCCTCTCCCCTCAAGGTCTCTTACATAAGAAGCAGTTTACAGGAGACATTTGCCAGAAATAACATAGAAACAGTAAATCATTTCAGGCAGGAAGCACATACGTGACTATAATATTAGCTGGTTCACATGTCAGGGTCGCACCTGCCACCGAAGTGACTCAGAATCCCACCACAGAGCTAATCAAACATTCGCTTGTGCAGCGAAGGGGCTGTTCTTTCTGATTTCTTATTCTATTTTTCCTGAGACTCAAGATCGTTATTTGTAATGACAGACTCTTCTCCGGCTTGCCGTCATTGTGCTGCATGCTCTGTGCCTTTTATTATCTTCTGTCTGTCCTTTTCTCAGGGCTTGAAAACTCATTATTCACACAAATTGATGTGGTTACCAACTTTCAACAATGCACCGGCGCAGATTTTATTCTTTCTTAAATCATACTGACATGTTAAAATGGAGCCTTTGGGAACAATTTAAACCCCGAATCGAGTCAAGGCAAAAAGTGTCAGAAAAAGTAATAACTTTGTCTTTTTAGTGTGTATGTCTGACTAACTAATTTTTGAAGTAGAGAGAAACCAGTCAAATAGTGAAATGTCAAGCACAGGAAGCTGTAGGTTGTGAGGATTGTTTTGTGAATAAAACACAAAATTTGTATTATAATGTGTTGAATATTTTTATTTGAAACAACATTCATCGAGTGCATCTTGAACTATTTACAATATCTCACAAAAATTACTGGTGATTTCACCATGGTCAACCCCCCCACACACGCAGAAAAAACATGATTTCTAGTTAAAACATGGTGATCACAAATTAATCTTGCTTTCAAGAATGCTTAAAAATAATATATTTTATGATATATAAACCTTTAAAAAGATGCCTTGGAGGCTAATTGGAGAGTGTTAGTGACTCATAGACATTGAGAATTATTTTCAGTAAATAATTAATGAGCACAGAGTGACATTACTACAAGGCCATATTATTAACCTTTCTGACAACAGTGTGTGATCCCAACAGGGAACATTCTCAGAACGTTGGTTAACGTTCTCTAAAATCTCCCTCGATGTTATCACAAAAGGTTCTTGGAGTAACTTTAGTAGACCGTTTATGAACGTTTTATATTATATATGAAAACGTTATTCTTAAGTAGTTAGTGGAATGCTTTAAAAACGTTAGAACAAAATGTTTGAAAAACATTCACATAACCAAGCTAATTAACGTTATTCAACGTTCCTAGTATCACATTTTTAACGTTTTTGTTCCTTAATAGAAACGGTAGAGAAACGTTTCTACAACCTAAACTTGTTAGCTGTGTATCAAGTCGGATTGCTGAGTGACTGAATGTACAAGCCAGTGAAACTGCGCGTGAGTGGGAGGCAGGATGGAAATGCGCGTTCAACACAAAGTTTTCCAGGGATTGATCTGAGCATCTCTCTCTGTCCTCAGCTGTACATCCCGGTCCCGTCCAGAGAGTCAGACGGATGCTGATGCTGAATTCAGATGCGGGGAGTTTCGGCATCGTCTTACTCCGTCATTGAGTCCAGTTGGAGATCTCCACCGCACCGTCGCTTCGGCGCTAAAGAAAACACATCTTCACCGGTAAGATCACATGCATTTGACAATACAGAGATGTTTAAATGAAACAAATCTTGTTTTTTTGTGTTTGGTATAGAGTGGAAAGGATTTATCCCTCGACATAAACACAGTTTAAAAGCGTCTGATGGAATTTCGAATTCGTTTGTCTATGTTGAGTAATTATGTGATTTTCTCGTTATATAATCTGCGTCTTGAGCTATAATAGCGAATGCATGCTGTAAAAAGCGCTTTTAAAGAAACCAAACGATATTTGTGAAAAACAATGGCTGGTCTATTAGGTATTTCGATCAAACTTATGCATAAGTCACTGGAAGCTGCGATTATAGGCACAAGCTCATTCTCTTATAGTCTAGCGTTATTATTCAACGATTTACTGAGATTTGGGCACATATTAAATGTCTGTTCATGTGAAATCTTCGTGTTGATGGAAATCGTAATGACAGAAGGTGAGAGGCATGTTAACCTTTCCCTATGGGTTGACATCTGAGCCTTGACTAAATGAAACTGACAGCTCAAGATTAAACTGACATGATGGGAGACCATTTAAAACAGTAGTTTTAAAAAATAATATAATGTTTGAAACCAGGGCTTTCCTTCAGTTATCAAAAAATATCTGCCATGTAAATGTATAATGTTTTGCACAGAGGCATAATCACAGATAATTCTCTGTTATATTATCTTATCATCTATATTCTTGACAAGACTAGATATATGTTTGATGGATTTCAGTGTTTTGCGAGACCCAGAATTAATAACTGCGGCTGGTGTGTGATTTTGGGAGATGTTATTGGACTTTCTAGACCATTCTCTTGAGAACACCATCTCTGTGACATCACCATCTCGGTGTGTTGGTGATTATGGTGTCTTTGTATGGTGTATTTATGTCTTAAAATAGACAATTATCCTCCCAGCTATTAATTTTAGGTTGTATGAACGTTTTACTAAAGTTTCCATTAAGTAACAAAAACGTTAATGTTATTTTGAAGGTGCTAGGAATGTTCAACAATCCATTTTAGACGTTGTATTAACATTATTGCATGGTCCAAGAATGTTGTCTAAATAACAACTTAAGAATAACGTTGATTAATATATATAATATATATCCTTAAAAACATTCAACTAACATTACTGCAAGAACATTTTTCGACAATGTTGAGAGACCTTTTAGAGAGCGTTACCCAACGTACTAAGAATGTTTCCTATTAGCAGGGTAACCTTTCACCTTTAGGAAAATACCTTTCAGACAGACTCTGTGTGGATCAGTTTTAATTTGGCAATATGTCACTTTAGATTAGTTTTCATCTGCTGTTAGACTGCACCCTGGTTTCACATTATCCGCTAGTTTAAAGGTTTGTAGAACATTGTAGAGAGCATTAGGGAAATTAAATGTTAGGACACTGAAGACTGCATATCTGTTTTTTTTATAATATTTTAATTTATTTAATTAGATTAATGATAAAAAATGCAATTGGTAAATCTTAGTTAGGAGGTTGCAACTCAGTATTTTAAATACTGTACAATGAACAATTTTGGTACAGTGTTGGGTTGCTACTTAATGCCCAATGTGAAATCATTTTAAAACCACAGCTGTATATATCATAATGCAGTTTTGTAGATGGATTCCTTTGATATTTTCTGCAGAGGCCCAGGACGTTCAAGGTTAACAGTGTTTAGATGTGCTGCGTTGAGGGATTTCTCAGCAGATAGAGTTCCTGCATATGTCTGTCTGATGTAAAACTGCATTGGGGAGAGAGTGGAGGCCATGCAAACATAAAAAAAGGTGCTGATGAAAACATCTAAATGTCAGATGGATGTAATGCAATTTGACTGATTGTCAAACTTTATCAGCCAGATGAAGATTAGATGTCTGGAAGAGCTCTTGTTTTTATGACACTACTGTTGTGGCTAAGCTGTCCCCTGATGCAAAGATTTAGGACACCCGCAGACACCATGCAATTCTTTGAAGGACACCCTGGGGTGATCAGACAGACGACAGGGTGAAGTTTAAGACAGGAGGTGAACTGAGTTGCAACTACAGCCCTGTGGCTCAAATTCGGACATTTTGAAAATGTGCAAAAACATTACTCTTGTTGTTGCAGTCCAAACAGTTCAAATGTACTCATCGGTAACTATGTCACCCCAGCCTTTGTGATTTCTTAACACTTCGTGTAATGTGACATTGTGGTCTGCAGACAAACTCATACAAGTTTGGAACATCATGAAAGGATGAAACAGTCACAGAATATTTTTATTTGTAAGTAAATGTTTCCTGAGTAAACTTTTTTCCACATGCAATTGTCATGCCCTCCCACAAGAAATAGACTATTATAAAGCATATAGCAGCTTTATCAAAGAAAGAGTTTTCAATAAATTGGCTTGTCCAGATGGATTTGAACCTCACTGCCTATAGCCACTTTAAGATATTGCAGTAGGGCTATTATTTCCATCCTATACCACCATATAGTGAGACTATATATAGTGTATGTATAAATGTAAATATAATTTTTATAATTTTTTTAAATATAAAAAGTAATTTTTTGGAATTAAAAAAAGCCTTACAGTTCTAATTATCAATAAAACTGGTAGCACAGACAAAGTTATGAAGATGAATAGGGTCTGTTAAAATCTTAACATTGAGCAATATAATATTGATAATAATCTTGGCTTAGCAAACACTTCTGCTTAAGGAAATCATTATAAATCGGAGGAAATTATTTGCTCAGGGTTGATGGCTCACATTCATATTTGTTTATTGAACAACAGCATCAAGAGTCCATTTAATCAGAGTTTCTGATAAGCCTGCAAAACTCAAGGTTATTATAACGTTGCCTGTTCCTCTGGTGACTCATGCCTGCTAATATGAGTCAAATTGCTTGCTAATGCCTCAGAGCACAATTTAACTACCAATAAAAAGGTCCCTATTTAGCATTAGTATTCCACTGGAGTTAGTCTCGATGATAGTAAAGATGATTATCGTCTAACTAAATCGTTTATGAAAGCTGTAGCTGGTCTCACAAGGACAGCTAAAGAGCTGAGAAGAAACTTGCAGTAAAAAATGCCAAAAAAGCTGAACTCTGCAAGGTTATTAAGGGAAAAATGCTTCCATGCAGTATAGTTTTTTTGACCTAATCTTTTTGGATCTGACCGGTGGATGCAGTCAGCACCTCACAAACAGTGATAAATGTTCTTCTGTTTCGGCCTTCTGTAAAGTTTTACATTAGCTTACTGGTTCTTTTTGACCTTTATTTCATTTAAATGGCTGCTGAAAACATTATATACCATGTTTTCCTTCATTTTTGTCCTGTTATAGGGAAGCTTCACTGTCACTTCCACTACACCAGAAACCTTAAACTTTACTCTTAACTGCTTTCGCTGGTGTTTCCCTGGAGACATGCAGATTATAGTGTGTCTCTTTGAAAAATGATGTGTGATAAATTATTCTCTTTAGGGCTGCGAAGCTTTTGAGTATATAATCTCACGCAGACATTCCCGAAGTCAGTTTCCCACTCCATGTGAGATGAATGACATAACAAGCTGGTGTGAAACTCCAGACAGTTGGTTTGGAGGAGAGAGAGAATATTAACAGTGGCTTAATTGCAACACTTACTCAATCCAGAGACTCTGTAGCCTGTCAAGAGGAATAAATTAGCCAAGAGACTGCAGGAGTGACAGATTTAATGCAATTGTCAATCTGCAGGCATCACCTCACAGGGGGTGGGTATCTGTTTTACTTATGGATGAAAATAGTAAAGCAACAAATAGAGATAGAGATGGGCATTATAACAAAGTCCTTTTAAAGAAGTCTCCGCACATGACGGCCATTTTTGCAAAGCCTCTGTGCAGCTATTTCTGTCATCCAAGACCAAGTTCTGTCTACCTGAATGGGGAAGGAAGATATCTCTCCAACTGCTGGCTAAGGTCACAACATATTTCCAACCAACTATTAAACCTGACATTACCCTAAATTCTCTTTTTTTAGGTAAAAAAGGTTTTCCAGATACTGTGCATGTGCAAAACAACTAATACACTGTAGATTCAGTAGCAGTGTTTTGTCTCCACTAAAACACATTGCACTTGCAGAAAACACTGTCAATTTTTTTTTTGTCCACATGGCAGAAGATTGTAAACTGTAGATTGTAGAAAATGATTTGGTATTTCTTTTAATGGAACCAGTTCTGAATTAAAACTGTCAAAGTCTGTAAACCTGTCAGAGGAATTCTGTGTACCATTGTTGTACTGCTCTGACAGCATTAACGTTGCTTTATTGTAATCAAATATTTTTCCATTGACAACCATACAAGGGCAAAGAAAAGATACAAAAATGATGAAGACAGAATTCTACTGAGAAACCTCCATCTGTCAGCTTAGCAGAGAGAGTGACCTGTCAACACCCGAGGGATGTTGTGCTGGGGTATTTGCTGGGTTTGTGTGATTATTAGAGCAGAGCAAATCGTGTGTTTGGATAGCTGTGTGCATAAAGTAAAGTATTTTATGAAATGATTAAATGAAAATAGCTAAAAGAGGTTTACAGTCATTCAACACGTTTTGTCATTAAATAAGATGTTTGTGCTCAGATTTCAACAGCTGTTGGATTAAAAAAGCTTAACTTCCGGATTTACTTGCTGAGTTAAATCTTTCCTTGTTAAATCCCTCTCAAAATTCTCACATGTTTCTTTTCCCCAGGTGGAAAAACTAACCGGTCGTCTGAGAATAATCGTCAAAGCAATGAGTTGAGTTTCTTCTGCTGTCTGACAAACACGAGTGGATATTGCAAAGAACGCAACTGTTTTCAACACTTATGGATGCGTCTCCGTCCCCTACGCCAGACAACATCAGCAACAATACAGCTGGGTTGGGCCTGCCGACATGGGCGGAGTCTAACGTGTGCCCTCCCTCTGTGGGCGGCACGACCCTTTTGATCGTGGCCTATAGCACCGTGATCGCGGTGGGCTTGGTGGGCAATGCTTGTTTGGTCTTCATCATATCCAGGCAGAAGGAGATGAGGAACGTCACCAACATCCTCATCGCCAACCTCTCGTGCTCTGACATCCTCATGTGTGTGGTGTGCCTTCCCGTGACGGTCATTTACACCCTGATGGACCGCTGGATCCTGGGCGAGACGCTGTGTAAGGTCACACCGTTCGTTCAGTGCATGTCCGTCACGGTTTCGATCTTCTCGCTGGTTCTCATTGCGTTGGAACGTCATCAGCTCATCATTCACCCAACTGGATGGAGCCCGGCCGCTGGACATTCGTATCTGGCTGTAGCTGTGACTTGGATGGTGGCCTGCTTTATTTCTCTACCGTTTCTCTCTTTTAACATCCTCACAAATGTTCCTTTCCAGAACCTCAGCTTGCCTTTTAACCCATTTAGTGACCATGTGATCTGCATGGAGCTGTGGCCATCTGAACGCAATCGCCTGGCGTACACCACCTCCCTTCTGCTTTTCCAATACTGCCTGCCCTTGCTGCTCATTTTGCTCTGCTATTTGCGCATCTTCCTGCGTCTGCGCAGACGAAGAGACATGGTGGAGCAAGCCACCGAGGCCCGGCAAAGGAAAGCACGGGGCGCTCAACGCGTCAACGCCATGCTGGTCGTGATCGTGGTGGCGTTTGCTCTGTGCTGGCTGCCACTCAATGTCTTCAACACCATCTTTGACTGGTACCACCAAGCGCTACCCGCATGCCAGCACGATGTGATCTTCTCCGCCTGTCACCTGATGGCTATGGCCTCCACCTGCGTCAACCCGGTGGTCTACGGTTTTCTCAACACTAACTTCCAGAAGGAGCTGAAAGCGACGCTGCAACGCTGCCACTGTGGATGGGGGGTGCCGGAGACCTACGAGAGCTTTCCTCTTTCAACGGTGACCACAGATGTCACCAAAGTCTCCTCCATGCAGCCGGGGTCTTTGATCAGAGCAGAACAGTGTGCTCACTGCTGAAAAGAGAGAGGGAAGGAGAGGAGAAATGAAAGAGAGATCGGAGGGGAGGGGTTGAGGATGTGCTGGCACTGTTTCCATGGAGATACAGAATTGCTATGTGGGTTTCAGCATCAGTTCTTACCCAAGAGATCTAAAAACAACCTCTACCCACTGATTCTGTGTTTCAGGGTTCAGGTCTGCACAGCCCTGTGAGAACACAACAGGGTGTTTGTTAGCGACAAACAGGGATGTATGTAAGACTGTCAGGGGTTGTTCCTGTATCAATGTGCGACTTAGAGATGAATCTCATTAAGAATGTGGCTGTTTTTCTGACACTCTCAAGCTGTTATGAGAGAAAGGACTGATTTGTGAAGCTGATTTGTGTTAGCATTCATTGTGTTAAAAACGTTTTTTATAACTGCTCCAGATGTTTTAAACCAATAAACAGGCAGACATCAAACAGAAAGTTGTCATCATAATTAAAGTATTTTTGTGTGTTTTTTTTCCAGTTCTTTGTTTAAAGCACTAGTTGGGAATCATGTTCAGAACCTGGTATTTATTCTGTATTTTTAGTTGTTGTGGTTGTTTGTTGATGTTGTTTTTTTTTTAAAAAGCAAATTGTAACTGTAGTTATCGCATTGCTTTGATGGGACAGCTTATACTGCATTTGAACTTTACAGTGTGCCTCTGTAATGCTGGAAAACATTTGTTTAATGTTCGAGTGTTGCTGTTAGCTTAACAACACTCATCCTGTTGCAATAAAAACATGACTGCTGATGGTATTCAATATGACATTTTCATGATGGTGCAGAATTCAGTTTGGTGTTACTGTTGCCTTATAAATGGTAGTTTTGCAAACGCAAATAAATTTGGAGACATGATGACGTGTCTTTTCTCTCTGTTGTTCGTGTAGCATCACTGAAAATTTAATTCCATGTTTTGCAATTATGGCTGAGGATGAATCATTTGCATATACAACAGGTGTGTCTCTTTTCCCAATCCACACACCACTAAAAGCTCATTGATTGAGTTTATTTAAGCAGCCAAGGACAATTTTAGGTTGTAGGAATGTTTCCCTGATGTTTCCATTAAGTCCCCATTAAACAATGTTATTTTGAATGTAGGAATGTTTAAAACGTTAAGTTTTTTAGATCACGTAATGTTTAGATTGTGTAAAATTATGTAATGTTTTTAAAAAGTTCCATTAACAACCTAAAACATACACACACATACAAAAGCGTCATGGAATATTACAATCGTGAATTTCAGGTGTAGAAAATTTAAAATCTTGTTGGAAAGTTGTTGAAATTTTTTGTTCTAGTCACGATTCATTCTAAAATACTTAATCTGACTTATGGTGTGTCATCATCTCAAAACATCTTAGAACCCATTTTCTTTGTGCCCATTTTTTTACTTTTTCAGGTCTGAGATTCAGTTTGAAAATGGTTTGGTTCCTCAGAGAACACACCCAGTTCATGCTCAAAGAAAGCCAATTTAGTTATGCAAAACCTCAACCGTGTGCAATCGTGACATCCCAGCTGATGAAAATTCCCGCCGTTCTTCACTGAAACGCCAGGTCAAAAAGCTCTTTGAAGACTTGCTCACATCAGGTCACTTGACCTGTCTGGCTGCTTTCTCACCTTTTACCATGGCACCGGTTTCTCATTAGAGAAGAAACAGTGCGGTGTAGATAAAAGCTGTATTGCGTCCCCCTCCCCTCATTTTAGCTAACCTTGTTTTCTCTTTCTTGATGAGATGCACTTTTAAATTGCTATTGATTTCGAGAGTATGACTAACAATGTCTGAAAGTGGAACGTTTGAAGACAATTCTGTTCTGGTTTGTACATTTATGTGCCGGCTGAAACCTCAGGAGACCTCCAGCAAAAGGGAACTTTAGAAGACGGATAATCATCATTTGTCCACAGGGATAATTGCATTTCCCCTTTTACTTGTAATTCTCATTGTATCTGATTATTGGCTTCTCTTAAGGATTATGTGCAATGCCTCCATTAAATAAAACACAAGCCCCTCTTGCATTTAATTTATTCACCTAAAAACATCTAAACAGACCCTTCAGCTTTGATGTGTGCTGATAAATATAACAGAATTTAGATTTACACGCAGTGAATTTTTACATTTTTTGATATATGAGGTCGTCATATAAGTCAATGATATATATTTAAATATCTAAATAATCAAGTCACAATTAAGTTTAAGTGCCTATATACAGCTAACAGGGAAGGTTCTCCAATGTTCTCCAAAAGTTCTTTAAAATGATACTTTATTATAAAGTTATCAAATAACATTTATTTAAAGTTATTTCTCTTATATAAGCACATTCATTGGTTAAAAGTGTTTAAAATACTGGCTGCTGTGGAACAGTAATGCACCACTTACATTAGTCATAATGAGCCATTGTTAGATGATGCACTTACATGTTTCTTAAAATAGCATCTGCATCTTACATTTGTGCTTTTTCCCCATTGAGACGTAAATCTAAAGATATAGAGCCTCATTATATATTTCTAATAAATGACCTTTAATCTTTTTTATGAAGCAGCTGGTTTTTTCAGCACTGTTTTGTGACAGTCTTACAAATGGAGTGCTGTTTTTATGTTCCTCTTAATACTTAATACTGTGCAATTTCATACTGGTTTAGATTTCTTTTCATCTGTGGCATCAGTTACAATCAGTGAAAAAAGCTTCACAAATAAATGGGTTTGTGAACTTTAAATCTGTGACCTTAATCTAATCTAATTTATATGCAAATGCGTCCATGGTTCAGACACTCAAATCTTTCCATTCATATTTCACAAAAACGCCTCGAAATAATGATGCTTTCTTGCAGATTTTAACATACTTTTCAGAATATGTTTAATATGCGCTAATTAAAAACCTAATTAAGACATTTGATTTCTGTGTGTATCTGATGTGCATGATGGTTGCACGTGGGGCAGTTGTGGTCTACTGGTTAGTGAATCGGGCTTGTAACCAGTAGGTTGCTGGTTTGATTCCAGTGCAGGCAGGTAGCAACTGAGATAGCACCCAAAGTTCATGACTTGCAGTGTGTGTTAAATGCAGAGGTCACATTTCGGGTATGGGTCACCATATCTGACAAAAACATGTCAGTTTCAATATAAAAAGGTATTTGACGCAAAACCCCTGCGTAAAAAAAGCAAATGGCTTTTCCCAAACTGCGCGTGATCGGCGACGTATGCAGATTCTCACATTAAGTTTCACTGTATGTTTGGCAGCTTTAACAAAGCCTGTTTTCTCAAGTTACATTTGCCAGAAATGCTTAAAAGGGCAACAACAATCTCTGAGGATGCTGTGTAAATTAAAGTCAGCAGTTCCAGTTAAATTAAGTTCCAGATTTATGGCAGAAAGTGGAGGTATATTTATAAACCCAAATGAAGTCATCTCTCTCTCTAACTCTCTCTCTGCTGTCTTAACCATTTGCTTTTAAACTTTTGCATAATTCATCCGTTTCTTTCCTCCTCAAAATAAAAGGATAAAAGATATGAAGCAGGCCGGTTTATTTATGGGTGCGAGTTGTCTTTGCTCTTTTTTCATAAGGAAAAACAGGGTGTGTTGCCGCTTGCTGCCTGTAGGGAATAAATGACCCGCTAACCGCTGCTGTGAGGAAATTCATCCCCCGTCTACTCGCCCTCTACGACTACATAACTACCAGTTCTGTTTAAGATCAACATAACTAGACTGCTAACCCTTACCCACAGGACACAGTAGAGCAAATGATGCTTATTATATCACAACTTTTTTATTGGTTTCTTTCTATTTCAAAAGCAATATGTTGCTGTGTATTACCAGAAGTCAAATTTCAATCAAAATCAAAAAAGAAAACAAAATATGAAATGTGCATTTTTTTTTATATTAACTAACAGGTTTTGTGAGATTCACCAATTACACTGAAAACCACCAACACAGCATAGCAAAGTCAAAGTTGGGTTTATTGTCATTCATTTTTAATTGTAAGATCCAGTAAATGAACTTTCATTCAGAATCAATAAACTAATGCAATACAATACTAATTGTAAAATGGGCAGATGACGCTGGTGCGCCTGCAGAATAAATTAAAATGTATTTCTTACACATACAATATTACTAGTCTTGCATTTTGCGCCATCTAACGGTGCATCTTGCTATTACAGACACATCCCTATAAACAGGCGGGGCTGAACAATTCTTCCATTTACCAAAGATTATATAACAAAATTAATGTCTGTGAAGCATAATAATGATGTCTTTAACACATCTGTTAATGCTGTTTTATTCTGACAGGATAAAAATGTTCTTTCTATAATGCATTTCTTGACTGGCCCAACTTTATCCTTATTCGTTGCTACTGTCGTTCCTCTGGTTCAGGGTAATTCATGATGTGTCTGTTGGCCTGGATGAGGTCCTGCTGCTGTTTGAAATATACTTAAAATCCCTTGATCACCACAAAAGCAATGCCACCCTGAATGAAGACATCTCATGTTAGGCCTGGTGCTTTGACCCTGCTGATGTCATTTCAGGTTTTATGGTACATGGTCAGCCCGACACTTCAAACATGGTGTTTCCAAATAACAGCCAACCAGAATGACAAAACATGAGTCACCAGCAGGCCCACACAGAATCTGTGCAGTTTATCTGTGCCAGTAAAAGGACTTAAAAGCGTATATACAATATATACCATAGTCTAATTTAAAGCACAACAGTACACAAACAGCAACAGTAAGTTTATAATAATGATTAATATATTTGAGATGTCGGGTCCGGTTTCCCTGAAAATGTCAGTCTGGCTTAAACATATGTAAACAAAAGTCTAATTATTAATAAAAGCAAGCCAAAAATTCAGAATGCATGACAGGACACATAATAAAACGGTAGCAGTAAAAGCAACAAAAACAATAAAACTTTTATTTCCTAAACTTTTCTTTTATACTTTGGTGTTATCGATGTAAAAACCTCTAGGATGTCTTGCCCCGCCCATGCCCTGTATCACCGCATTTCTATTGGCTACAAGTGCCATCAGTCACCGTTTAGCTTTGTGGGTTTGATTGGCTCTCCTGCGCCGTTAGGTTCGGTTGACGCAGCGTCGCTCGGCTAGTGTTTTTTACCGCCTGAGCAGCGACGGTCATTTTTATTTACATGAACAGAAAATCACAAAACGGGCTTCTTGCGATTTGAGTTTACCGACAAACGCACATAAGCGCAGGCCGATCATGGAGTCGTACGATATTATAGCCAACCAGCCGGTTGTAATTGATAATGTGAGTATGATGTCAACCATCCACACCCAGTCTGTGCTAACACGCTAAAGCTAACGCCATTGTATCAAAGCCCGGGTTAGCCGACAAATGCTAACATATACCTGGATTGCATTTATGAAATGGCATTTTTCAGTATCTGCGCTGTCTCATGCAACTCAAATTAACTTAATGGCAGTAAGAACAACAGTTGAAATGCAGTATTTTTTCTAGATTGATTTTTATTCAGGCATGAGCTGGGCACAATGATGCATCAGCGTAAAGCTTAGCTGTCATTAGATTTATTAGATTCGTTATTCTGACTTCATTTAATGAGCGCAAAATGGTTGTTTTGAATACATGCTGCAGGACGCATGGCTGTCAAAGGCCGTGTGTCAAATATAAGGCAAGATTTTAGCTGAAGGTGTTTAGCTGAGATGACCGGTTGTGGCCCCGCCTTACAAGCACAGCTATGTGTGTTTTAACTATGTGTTCTTATACAGAAACTAAGACTGAAGCAATAGGCGATAAACAATTAAGACCTAGTCGTTGATAAGAATTAGAAACGTGTTTCTGCAACTGTGGAAGTCCTCACAACCATGTATGTTGTCAGTCTGACAGTCATTACTTTGACAGGTTACTTTGGAAATTGCATTAAATTGTGAAAGGTTGTTGCAAATGTCAGTAATATGTAAGGAGTCATTAGGATATTTTGTCTTGTGTGGTTCTCACGAGTGTAGATTGAGTTTCTACTTGCTCCCTCAAGCTCTGTCTCATGACTGAAGCTCAAACAAGGAGTGTTCAGAACACAGATGATTCATTTTAACAACACGTTCAGTATCTAAGCTTTTATAGTTGAAGTAGGCCATGCTCTAATCTCTCTCTTTCTGTTCTACAGGGTTCTGGTGTTATTAAAGCTGGTTTTGCTGGAGATCAAATTCCTAAATACTGCTTCCCAAATTAGTAAGTATTCATTTATTGATGTTATTACATTAGCCAAATCTCTTATTGTAAACAGTAGTAATAAGTATAATAAGTATATGATGTATGTAAATTGGCTGTGTATTTACTGTGTTGGTTTATGTTTAGTGTGGGACGACCCAAACATGTTCGGGTGATGGCTGGTGCGCTTGAGGGTGATTTGTTCATTGGACCTAAAGCTGAGGTAGACTGTTGTTAGTTTTGCATTGGGTCTCCATTTAATATAATGTTTTGTTTACAGATTGTCTTTAAGATGTGTTTGTACCTGCAGGAGCACAGGGGGCTTCTGTCCGTACGTTATCCTATGGAACACGGAATTGTGAAAGACTGGAACGATATGGAGCGCATCTGGCAGTACGTTTACTCAAAGGAACAGCTGCAGACCTTCTCTGAGGAGGTGTTTGAAAGACTCCACACATAATGATCTTACGCTATAATTTTCATAAAAGTTCATTTTGTTTGTCTCTCGTTTTTATCTCAGCATCCTGTCCTACTGACTGAAGCACCACTGAACCCCAGTAAAAACCGGGAACGGGCGGCTGAAGTTTTCTTTGAGACCTTCAACGTTCCAGCTCTGTTTATCTCCATGCAGGCAGTGCTCAGTTTGTGAGTTCAGAGATTTCTTCTCAACCAGATATCATGTTTTGTTTCCTCTCCCGGATACTTTTCCCTCACACGGATGTTTTCCTGCCTGACAGATACGCCACGGGTCGAACCACAGGTGTGGTCCTGGATGCTGGTGATGGAGTGACACACGCTGTTCCCATATACGAAGGATTCGCTATCCCACATTCCATCATGCGCGTGGACATCGCCGGCCGTGACGTCTCCCGATACCTCCGTCTGCTGCTGCGCAAGGAAGGCTACGATTTCCACACCTCAGCGGAGTTTGAAGTGGTGCGCACCATCAAGGAGGTACGAAGCTCCACAAAACAATCTTCTTGTCCTTCAGAAGTCTCCTTTARCTACTTCATGCTGAGTATGAGGAGTTTGTTGTTGYACATTGCAMAAGAATTTATAAAGTACTGTYRGWTTAAAAAATCTGTGTGAAACTTTTTMTTTTTCAGAGAGCCTGCTACCTTTCCCTCAACCCCCAGAAAGATGAAACTCTAGAAACTGAGAAAGCACAATACACTCTCCCCGATGGAAGCACTCTGGATGTAAGTGGAAAGAAATTTACTGTCCTATGTTAGTGACTACTTAAATCCCTTACTATTATATGATACCATAGTTAAGTTATTTTAGTTGGTTGCTCTCACAGCTGTTGATCTTCCACAGATTGGTCCAGCACGGTTCAGAGCTCCTGAGCTTCTCTTCAGGCCTGATCTGATTGGAGATGAGAGCGAGGGCATTCATGAGGTCCTGGCTTTCGCCATTCAGAAGTCCGACATGGACCTGCGACGCACTCTCTTCTCAAACATAGTGCTGTCCGGTGGCTCGACGCTCCTGAAAGGTAGAACGGAAACGTCGGTTAAGCTTGTCCTTTCTCCTCTTTCAGTTCTCCAGCAGATGACATCTGAAACTCTGTTTACTTGCAGGTTTTGGAGATAGATTGTTAAGCGAAGTCAAGAAACTTGCACCCAAAGATGTTAAAATTAAGGTAAAGCCATGAGATATAGTTTATGGTTTGGAGATGTATTATTGCAAATTTGAACTGTATAGCTAAACATTTTTTCTACCGCTTTTTGTTTTAGATATCGGCACCGCAGGAGAGACTTTACTCCACATGGATAGGGTAAGAATCAAGTTATACATTATCTGTTAACATTTGGAAACATTGGGTTTTAAATTTCAAACCCAGAGACTTAAATTCTTGTATTAAAATGTATATATTGGGCATACATATGAATTTAGTTACAAAACATTTTAATAATAACTTGGATTTGGACAGGATGGTAAAAAAAGCAGATAAAGCCTTCTAAAAACATTTATAATCGTAGTATACATCATTTGCATACACGCTACAGTAGCTTGACTGCTCTACTAAAATTGTGGAAATGTATCATGATTAGCTTATCACATGGTCGTCTGCTCATATATAACAATCTCTGCTTCTATTGCCTGCATTCACACATTTCCCATCATGCTTTGCGTAGGGGCTCTATCCTGGCTTCACTCGACACTTTTAAGAAAATGTGGGTCTCCAAGAAGGAATACGAGGAAGATCGCGCCCGTGCCATCCACAGGAAGACATTTTAAATGAGGGTAAAGGGCACCAGCCTCCCTCATCTCAGCGGTTTCACATGTCTCTCTTCCTCGCTTGGTCTCTCTCTGCTCTCTTCCTCCTCCTCACCTCCACCTGTCCTGATATGGGAACCTTCCGGGCCTCCCAGTCGCAGCTAGGCATGCCTTCTGTGTCCCCTGCCCAGTTTCTCATTCAGACACCTGCCGAGACTGGGACAGGGTTCGTCCGGGCTTTTCTTGCCCCCATTTATGCCCATCAAACACGGAAAACAGCTTTGCAGGGCATCAGTCGATACTGTTAACTATTGTTTCATTTGAAGCCAATGCTTACATTCAGCGCTTAAATATTTATTATACTATTTACCTGCCCTGTATGATATTGTCATATCTATTCTAATCACAAACATAAAGGTGAATGTTTTACTCTGTTGTAAGAATTTCATTCCAAAAGTGAAGAGATTGGTAATTTTCTTATGTCGCAGTTGTCACATATAGATGACAGCATGTGGATGTCTATATTTAAAGTCAAAATAGTATTTTTATTTTAATTCATTTGACTTCTGGTTATTTTTTTTAGGTTTTTTTTGGCAAACATAAACGCTCACCACTACAACAGTTCACTGTAATGGACACTATTGTGTGTTCCCTCGACTGTCTCAACCACTCCAGCTCAAGGGAAATAAATAATGTGTACTGAAAAACGAATTACACAGAACGTAGTTAGATTTATGGCTGCTTGAAATATTGGCAAGTGTTATTCTTAGTATACAGCACATTTGAATGTGGAATCATCGGTTTATGCTAAAGAGGCGAGTGTTGGTTTGGCCGCAGGTTGTACTGTTTTCTCTTTTTGTTACCATGTTGCCCTCCAAGAATTGTACCTTAGCTTTAAGCAAACTTCTGTCATTCATAAATGTTATGTTACTGCACAGAACTGGATGCAGGCATTAGCTTTGGAGAAAATTCAGTTTGCTGAACATTTAAATTCATTTCCCATGATTCTTGCTCTTATAATGTTAACTATAAGCAGAGCAGTTGACTTAAGCTTAAGTCATCCAGTGACTTAAGTCACTTGAGTTTATTAGGCTTGTGTGTTGCCCATTATTGTGGCACAAATCCAGTGTGAAAATCTGCATTAGTGCATGAACACAATGACTGAGATTGTGTGTTATTTCATTGTAGTTTGATAAGTGGGTAAATAAGGCAGAGGGTGGCCAGACAGATAGAAGCTGATGTCTCTTTGGGCACTAGAATTGTTTAGTGTTTATTAAAGGAGATCTGCTGTCTAATGGGATGTGCTAACTGGGTTGCATTTGTGTCCAATTTGTCCAACCTAAGATTTGCTTTACTTACAGAGTCATTATTGGTATGACGGATCATTTTGTTTTTTTCAAAGACATAAAAACATAAGCCTTGTGTACAGTGGATTGCTATTCAAAAACATTCAAAAACAAAAAATAAACCACAAAAAAGGACTAAAATGTACAAACCTGTTTCTTCAATTGTTGCTTTTCTTTTAATTTTGTAAATTCAGTATGATAAATAAATTAATGCTGTCTGAAATGAGGTTTCTCTGTCTGTTATGCAAACACAGCACACAATCCAAACAGATGTGGGTTTTTGTAAGCTGATGGTTATAACAGTGTTAGAAACTGCTTCAGTTTTATCACATTTAGTTGGTGTGATTTTGTGGCAGGAAGCTGATTCAGTTGACATGTCAAAAATCTTCAGTTCTAGAGTTACATGATCAAATATTACAATAAGTTAATGATATCAAATATAACAACGACTAGTGTCTTAATTTCATGTACCTTTTTGTGTAGAAGTAAAATGTGTTACTGGCTAGATGCATATCTCAACTTGTTTGTCTGACTGAGACATTTGTATGCTAAAAAGTATAAACATTTTAATCATATCAATTCTAATAGTTGATACCTGTCATAACTCAACTCGCAATCTTTATAATCTCT
>JAZGTK010008181.1:0-18563 GCA_036877625.1 Ambastaia sidthimunki
TAGAAAGTTCTGAGAATCGTTGATAGAACTGAACCAGAATGAGTTCTGTGAAATCACAAGCTAAATTATTAAATTTCTTACTATTCCAGACAAAGTGTTCGACAGGGATTATAAAGGATTAAAGTGGGAGGCATCTGCACTCAGCCTGCTAACTTAAAATTCTGCCTGCTTCACCAATGCAAAGGTGTCTGAAAGAGAAAGGGGGCGCTGGGGCACGATAGACACGCGTCCTTTAGATGTGGTCTGGCTCGGAAAGTACGACGACCCGCACCCTTCTGGTCGACGTTAGCTGCCTCCGAGTTCACACGCACTGAGATGAAAGTACAGATATGCAAGTTCTTCAGAATGGAAGCTGATACATCTTCTCTGCGGTTTTCCTTTTGCTTCTCGCACTGACATTTTGAGATGAATCAACAGTTAGTGCGCAGACCCGGGAAACTCAGGGATGGAATTTCTCTGCATTTGTGTTATGAGTCATGTATGTCTTTGTATTTAATAGGCAGTCCTGGGAACCAATGACTGTTTATGCAATCTGTGGATGCAGTTAAAGACCATGTGACTTTCTGTTGTGGTTTCCACACAAGGACGGTTTGTACTGACAAACATTGTTGCCACTTCATCAGTGGGTGCTACTGCCAAAACACATTTCTTTACATAAAAGGTTGCTATTAAGGACTACAGAATGCAAAAAAGGTTACATTATAGACCATTTATTAGTGGTGGACCACAATTTCATAGCACCACCTAGCAACCACCCAAAGCACCCTAGCAACCACATAGCAACACACTCTTAAAAACACAGAACTCATTAGAAGCTGAATAGTAACTTCCTTTGCTTAAATAAAACAAAAAACAACTGTTGGCTTACACAACTGTTGGCCATATTATCACCCTGTTTGTTATTTTATAACATAGCAAATTTGCTCTTTTTATAAGAGGAAGCTTGGCTTTGTTTCAACTACATAAATGTAACATCTTGATCACACAAGCTGGTATACGTTGAGCTACTGTATGCCTAGTGCGCTTGGCGAACGGAGATCAGAAAAAGTTTTGGCTCTTAGATATGATAATTCCTACATATTTATGGTGTTTTGTTAACTCACCCTGTAACAGTCATGAAAAGTGTGAATTCTGGTGAGAAAAACTCAAATGAAACTCAAATTCTTTAGCTGAACCACAAACCACAATGCCATAATTCTCACTCTATCACACAAATACACACACACACACACAAGTTGGGTTTTCAAAGGTTATTGGGAGATTCCATAGACGTAATGGTTTTAATACTGTACAAACTGTACATTCTATCCCCCTACACTAACTCAACCTCACAAGATCAACATTTACTGGTATTACTAGTATAGTGTGATGAATACCAGGACCACAAACACACACACACACACACAAACTGAAAGATTACTTTTTCTCTCGTGTCTGCAGCTGAGGGTTCAATCTCTGCCCAAGGAGATGACTTTGGTTTGTTAAATAAATAGATAAATAAATTCATTAAATTATTTTGCTTTCTTCTTTACGCTCCCTGTCCTGGCGTTCACCGAGGGCAAACTTAGCCTCTCGCTGTAAAGTAAACACTTTGGAGCATTATGTAAGCGCTACATGGAGCGTAATTCTTATCTTGGGAAATATTAGGAAAAGAAAAATATCCAACCAGGTTAGCGCGGACAAAGCATTATTTGTTTTTACGACCCGTGAGCACAGTAGAACGTTTTGTGTCACTAAGGCCCGGTCAAGCGTGTAGCAGGGTGGTCTGTTGAATGGTGGGAGTTTGTTTATGATGGTGGACTCAGGTTTCACGTGGAGCTCAGCTGGGAATCACAGACAGATTATTGAGGAATGGGAACAGTGGAGTGTGGGAGAAAACAGGCCCTCCCGGCGACCAAGTTATGTCTGACTGATGTATGTCTAACTGAGAGAACCAGATTGTTTAATACAGCGTAACCAGGGGAACCAAATTGGTTAATGTAATGTATATTATACAATGCATCTAAACCTGAAACTAACTAATAAAATGAAACTAAATAAATATGTTTAATTTTATTGGGGTTCGTTTTGCAGTCATCAAAATGTATTTTAGACTAGTGACTAGTTTGACTAGTGACTAAAATGACTAGTTTGTGTTTTGTTTAATTATTTTAGTTGTCGTTTCGGGTGACAAAAAATGTTTGCGTTTATTTTTCGCTTTAGGTTTTGTTAAAGATAAAATAAACCGCTATTGTCAGAGGACGGTGGCTGGGATAAATGTCCCAACGTTTGTTTTAGCACTTTTAGTAAAAACAAAATAATTCATACAAATAAATAAATATATATATATAAATCTGCACAGAAAATAGCAATCTTTTTTATTTAATGTTTATTGAAAATAACTGTAATACATTTTAGTCGCTATGCATTTAGAAATGAAATTATAGGTTACAAACACCCGCATAAATAGCTCCGTTTCTCTAGATGCTGAAAAACAATCTGAAAACTAAACAAAAGCCTACAAAACAAAAAGCGTATTGCTGCATGTTTGTTAGTTTGTTGGCAGGCGGGTCCTGATATAGTCACGTTACCAGTCGGTTCGTGAGTCAGGTGTGAGATTCACCGGTTACAAACACGAACAGGTACGAGATCAACTTCAGGACCAGCATCTAACCCTCAGATCCCAGCATCCGCACAGCATCCGCGCTGTCAGCATTTTCAGGTATAACTGTGTATTATCCGCATTTCCCTACGATCAGCTGGTTACTGTATTCTCACGTGAACGCGACTAACTACTCGCGCGTCTAGGCCGTAATGGCTGCGCCGCGTTGCGGGACCGATTTACCGCAATCATCGTTTGTTTAAACGCTCGGCTGAACGGGCTGCTGTTGTGCTGGATCTGCGCAATAACAATGGCGCTTATCGTCCGGACTCCCTGCGGTACAATTAAAACTCCGGCGGAGGCTCCAATCTGCCTCCCAGCCATGCCTGCTGTTCTTACGCTCTTCCCGGTCTTCGTCAATCCCCGTTGCTGATATGTATTATTCACAAGTCACCGGGCAATATAATGTACTTACCTGGAGACCCCCGAACCTGATAATGTGAGCGCATTGCTTTGGAGAATTGTTTTGCAGACGAGTTGTGGATATAATTCTCCGGTTGTCAGTAGATTTGGTTGTTGACGATAGAAAACTTTGACCCTATTGAAGTTATGAGATCACTGAATAAACCCTACCAATATATTTTTAGCATGAAGATTATAAAAGTCTAAATTCTGTGTCATTCATAAAATTGAAGTATTTAGTTTCTTCTTGCATAGGTGTTGATGGTTAATAAGTTACAGTCTTAGTTATGATTATTTATGTACTGAAGGGAGGGACAAATTCATTTTATGATTATGATTTGTTTAGTGCAGTATGATGTGTAACTTTTAAGATCTCTTCAGTTACTTTTCTTCATCTTTTGGAGTTTATTAGCATTTATAGATCACTTTAAAGCTACTAGGCCTTGATTAAAAACCACAAACTAATTTTTTACATAGTTGGTCTTATAATATAATCATCAAAATGTGTTATTGTTTAAATGCTCTACTTGGTGTATGAGAAGTAAAGGTCAGTGACTTACAGTAGATTTGCAGAAATGTTGTTTAACGTTTTAATGTTTTTGAACAGTTTCACTGTGAAGACAAAGATTCCAGATTTCCTTTTTGAGTTTGTGTAGTTTGATTGACTTTAAGGTTTGTTTGATGTTCTAACTGATCTTAAAACCAACACAAAGACTTTTGTCTGTGACCCCCTGGATAAAACCGGAAACATTTGTTGTGGTCTTCCATTTCCCATTGTTTTCCCCAAAACAAACTTCTTATTGGTTTCCCATCATGGTCTCGTTTTCGCAGTGACACGACGACGATGTAATTTCGACGTCCTCTAAAACTAATTTGGATGTAAATCTGCTATTTGCGGAGATGTCAGATGGCGAATTGTTCAGTGGGAACCTGTGGAGCCGGCCACGGCGGCTTGATTTTAGTTAAAACCAATTAGAAATGACCAGAAATAACAGCGCCTGGAGAAGAACAAGTCATTTTTCCCTTGAACCTCCCTGGAGAACGTAAGCCCTCTCCATGGAGTTCCTTAAGTGTTTTAGAACATTAGGAGGGGAGATGATGAAAATCGTCAAGCTTTTTTAATCATTGCATTTTGCATTTGAAAGTTTATGAAGTATAATAAGACTAAGTGTGTCAGTGCAAAAACGGGTAGGAGAATGTCGGAATGACTTTGACGGAACAAAACTTGGATGACATCTGTCCTCTGTACTGATTGAATAACTCTACAAGGTGATAAAGCATAAAAATACACCGTATGTGCAATTGAAGGAGATCATAAACCGTTGGATTCATGTAGATCTTCTTCTGGTCCTCAGAAGCATTCGTGGTTTTTCTACTATGGGTTGTGGGTGAAGATGAGATTTTTATATCTGTTGAAGGTCCTCTTTAATCAACATTAACCTCAGAGTCAGATTCACTACATATAATGCTAATAAAAGGACTGGCCACACTGCATTTATTTCTGTTACTGTTCTATATTTTATTTAATATCCAAAACAGAATCATTGACAATGCACATATTATAGTTTTTATTAACTTATTTTGATTATTTCACTAAAAAAATGCATCAAGATTAATTTCATGAACAGCTAGGGGTCTTGGGGTCTTTTTAAAAATCTAAAGTCTGTTGAAACCGTGTTCACAATGATCGTTTGGTGTATCGGTTAGTGCATGTTGTAAAGACACATTGAGCCATGGTGTACATTAGACGTGATGGATGCAGGTTCAAACCACCATAGACAAGAACCATTTAGACAAGACCTTCCTGTAGATTTTGAGCTATACGGGAGAAATACACATGTATTTGTAAATACACGTGCAAGCGTGTGTAATATGATAGAGACTGTATGACTTTTGATCAGCTAAAGATGTGCGTGTCTGTGAGGCCAACATGTTGTCTATAATTTAGAAGTCTAGAATAAATGATTCATGAAAGGCTACTGTCAGAGGAAGCAAAGATATAATCATGTCTTTTGTTGATGCTGTTCCTCCCAAACAGAAGTAGAGGAAAATCTCTCCAAATGATCCCATAGGTGCTTGTGTTTTTAGCCACTGTAGTGTGTTGAAATTTCCATATATCATTTGGCTCTGCTAAGGCTAGTTTCTCAGGCACTCGTAATAGTGATAGAGTCCAAGATTTTGCACTGTTATTAGTCACTTTTTACAGCTTACTGCTAACATTGAGGCTGCAATATTCTATCTCAGAGGTATGTCAAGTTCAAGATTTTAACGTTAGTTTTGATCATTTTTGAGTTTATACTAATGAGTGAGTTAGACCTGTGGCTTAGTGGTTATCACATGTACTCTGAATTATTGAGCTTTTGTGCTTGCATTGAAGATGCAGGTTTAAATCCAGTCTGTTCTACATTCTCATCACATTCTAGCTCTTATTGTGGTTTCCTGCCTACTGTCTATAAAAATAAAAAAAGTTGCAACGCTTTAAAATGAAAATAAAAAGAATTCAAATATAGCACCTGATTCACTAAAATGATTATGCAAATCAGCTAACGGCCCAAATCCTGATCTTGGGATGCCTCCAAAAAACAGAGGGTCCATTATTCGATTATATCACAAAATTACATTAAATCAGCAAAATTGTTCATATCATTGGAGAATGCCTACCTAGAAGTGAGGGTAAATTCTTTGATTATATTGCAGAATTATATTGAATCACAAAGTGTTTATTTTGCTTCGCCTAATAAAAATGTTTATTTCACAGAATTTTGTTGATTTTGTTGAAATCTCAAAAACCAAGGGTCTGTTTAGCAAATTGTGTTTGGGCCCATCAGCCTTCAGGCAACCCACCCATCTCCATCTCTGTCATCTGCCCCCACTCAGCTGTTAGATTTCCAGGGGTGTCTATACCAGCTTGTGTCCTTGTATGGCTGAGAGAGCCACTGCCCCCCGCCAGTCTCTATAGACTGAACAGTGAATGAGTACAAGCGTGAAACAGCAGTCAATGAATCAAGCGGTCTGACCGGCAGCAGCCGGGGGGGTGGAGGGAGAACATCGAGCGGGCCCCCACGGGACCGGCCCCGCATTAGGAACTTCCTCGTCTGTGTGCTTCTGCCACAGGTTAAATGGATCGTTCCCATTAGCACGGTGAGCGGACAGCTCCATTACGTGAAGGAGACTTTAACTTTGAATGTCACAGAGTGCCGATCCCGGCGCCGCGCGTCAAGCTCTCTGCCGCCGTGACAATAACCATCCATGATAATAATTCCCTGTCAGAGGCTAAGGAAGCTGGAATTATGATGCACGGCCTGCCTGCCCGGCAGACCCAGACGTGAGCCGCGCTTTAGTGCAGCCGGTTGGGTGGCGGTTGAAGTTCTCTGGCCTTCTTTCATTACGTTTAAAGTATTTAGAGCAAGTGTAAATTGTCTGTAGTGAGTTAATAAGATGCTGGACAGTTTATGATTTTTGGTGGATGTTGTAAGAATGATCATCGCAATTTGTGGGTTTTAGAACGGTTTAAAAATCATCTGCCATAATGTTTTAGCTATTGGAAAATTTACAGTGAGGTTTTAATCTGTTTTTTTAAATGTGATACATGTATGCAGTTTACCTCACGTTAAGACAAACAAAAAAAGTAACATTTATTATTTATTTTATGCTTTATGCTCATCTTGTACAGTATAATGCTACAATGATTATTTGTCATTAATTTAATAGCATTTTAATAATCCCATTGCCATAAGTACAAAAATATTGAAATAAAATGCACAATAGTTTTATGGCCAGTAAATCCTTGAATTGAGTTTGAATTACATTTGTAACCCTGCACACATCCTCTGTGTTCTGATGCGTGACCTGCTTCACTACGCGTTTTATCATTTTACACTGATAGACTGAACGTCTGTTCAGGCAGGTCTGAGATCAGCTTTCGATTTCTGTTCAAAATGAGCACAACAAGGAGACGCTGCACTCAGATCAGTTTGGGTACAGATGGTGTTGGCTGGCAGGAAAGCAGGCGGTTTGGCCCTCGGTGGCAGATGTGCTAAAGGTTAACAGAGAACGAAAACGGTGAAAGACGTTGGACATGTTTGGAATATTTTTCAGACGCTCACTGTTACTATAAACGTGATTGTGAACATGACATACTACATACGGTATAGCTTGAGTGAGAAAATGTATGTATAAAAACAGTGTAAGTCTAGATTAAATTAGCTCAGTGATGCACCTGAAGATGACCTTTTGCTTGGCTGATGCAAAGAGCGGAAATGATCACGCATAAGTCTTTAGCCTTGAGTTGACTTTCATGTCCACGACGAATAACAAGCATTTTTTTATGTCAGAACCCGTGTCACATCTGAAAGCATTGCTTCTTGTGCATTTATTTTAAGGATGGTATAGCTTGTGTTGGCAATGCTGTCTGCATGTGTATCTGTCTGTCTGCATGTCTGTCTGTTGGGAATATGAAAACAACAGTTTTTTCATTGACTCAAAAGTGGGTTGTCTGAATGTCTGGTTGAATTTAAGGAAGTTTTGTATAATTAGGCTGATTTAGGGTCATCAGACACCCATCAGACACATTTCTGATCGGGTGTTCTACTGTTTAAACAGCTAGACGGAGTGCAGAGAAGTGGAACAGAATGCATGAATCTCGAGAGACTTTTTTTAAAAGTGTGTTTGGACACGCCGTCCATCCATTCATCTGTCTGTCTGTCTAGCAACTTAAGTAAGAGACTAAAAGTATAACAAATGTTTTACGTTCAGAAAGAACTAAACAGAGCGTTTATCTTCATTTTCTCTGAACTGTTTATTTCAGTACTGTTTCAGTGCTCTTTGTAACAGCAACCCTAACGTTGTCCTCTGAAGAAGACCGGACAAGCTTTTTCCATCTGTCAAGGATGGATTCACCTCCAAACTGACCCATCACCCCATCTTCCAGTGGAGTAGACATAACCTGGCAGGCTTCACTAGTGTCAGGGCCTAGACCCAGACCCCCTCCAGCTCCAAACTCTGTTCACCCATTGGTTCCCTGGCCCCTTCCCCTTGCACCCACCAATCAGAGCCCTCTCAATGACACCTAGAGGAGGAAGTGGGCTTTCTCCCCACCCCTCCCCTTCCTCTCCTAGCAACAGGCCATTTTTCTGACCGAGTGCAGCGGTCTCTTTTTGACAGTAATGATTTCCGAGCAAGTACACTTATTTTTGTTAAGATTGGTTTTCATATCTCTAAGTGACATTGACAGACTAGCCATTGTTGTTTGCGATGGATACAAGACAGATAGCTGATACTGCTAAAAAATAAAAATAGGATCGCATGGAGGGCGCAAAGCACATATTAATAACAGTGACGGAAGTCAGATCGCATGCTGACGGTATCTACGCCGTGTTCTTAGCGCCGTTCATGAGGTATCTGATAACCGCAGAGCCCAAACTGCTGTTTCATCTGGTATGTACGAGTGGCTATTTGTCACATGATGATATATACACGTTGTGATTTTCCCCAGTTTCGTGTGGTTTTTGTGGTCACCCTTCAGGTATGCTTTCACCAGCACGTTTGCAAAGCTGTCACTGGAAAGCTGATATCAGATTCTTGATGTCAGCAACTAGATTGACCTTCAACCTCCACGTCCCAGTCAAAAGTCTCCTCAGATGCTGACTGTCAGTCCTCGACAGTTGTATGTGAACTTACATTCAGGACTTACATTGTGAATATCCTGTTTGCTTTGAAATCTGGCATTACAAAAGTAAAAATGGTTGTGAAGGCTGTTTCCTGTTGACTTAAACATGTAGCTTTCAGCTTGGAAAAACTCAGTCTTGCTTTAGCTATTTTAATGCCATAATAGACCAATAAAACCTTCTGTGGTTGACTTCCATTGACACTGTTGTAAGACTGTTATGAAATTTCTCAATGTTACAAATAGAACAATAAGTTTCCCTGCAGCTAATAAATAGACCGTGAGATCATGGCTAATATCAGTATCTCCCTCTTTCCAGACATTAAACCAAGACAGTTTGTGGAGTTACAGCCATCACTTTCTCCATTTGTAAAACTTGAGGGTCCGCCAGGAAAGAAACTGGCCCAAATAACATGGATTGGATGAATGGCTTATTCCCTGGGACCCTCTTAGTTATAATTCCACACCGTTAGACCAGAAATGTTCTCTTAATGTTGTAAAGTTCACTGGTTCCTAGAATGAGGCCAGAGGGTTTAGGCCAATGTCTCTATTAGCCACAGGTTGACGTCATATTCCAGTAATTGCGGTTAACCTGATGCTAAATGCTTTGTGATTTGATTGCTGGTGTAAGTTACAGAAGGATTATTGCTTGTTTGTTTCTTTAAATAATATCATTGTTGGACAATGTGCTCCCGGCTCAGGCAGCTGTTGTGGAGCTGTGAAGATTAACCAGAGTGCCACAATATTCTTTATGGATCAATTCTGTCTGTCTTGTTGCTGAAATGCATTTAAAGTTGCCCTTGATAACATCAATTCATTCCAAATGTTTGAATGTATATGTAATTTACAATAACTGTAAATAGCACTCAATGACAAAGTTGCGAATTGTGACGCAACACAAGAATGCTTTCGTTATGCCTGATGTCATGCTGTTTGCAAAAAGGGCAATTTATTTTTGTCACGTCGCTCTATACAGGTGCCAAATTCTCTTATGTTACCCCTCAAACTTGCCAGATCCATTGACTGCACTTGTTTCAAGATCTTGTAATTTCCTGTTTCAGATGGACGTTGTTGCAGGCCTGTTTTATTTTCGCTGGAATTATTGAATCATGTCTGCTTGATGTCCCTTGAGTTTCAAATGCACGCTGTAGAAAAATTAGGCATCGCTTCCGCATGACGAGTGGGATCTATTAGCGTGCGCTAGCTCGTAGAGCATGAGAGTGTTCGGTCCACATGGGACCCTTGGTTTCAGCAACAGTCGCACACACACGTACACAAATTCATCCGTGGCACTGTGGTATTAGTCACGCTTTATAAGGTCACACATAAAGATGCACACGGTGCTTCCGGGCTACGGCAACAGACGCGAACATATTTACAGATCTGCTTAGCATTCTGGACGTGACTTCCTGTTAATTTCCATTATGTGGAGGTCAACTGTGACAGCGAGGCAACTAGCTGGTCGTGTGACGGCAACTTGCTGACCCGGCTGACCTTGCTTAGGCACAGCCGATGGCAGCGCTAGGAAGCATTAGCGCAGTCAAAGCTAGCTTCTGGCCTTCGGTCAATGTCACAGCGTACAGGGTCTGTGTTCCAGTATGCTGTCAGCCTGCTCTGTGTTTTACATAGCTTTCAGTGGTACAGTTTATTCAATAGCCTGACTGTGGTACAGTTTCAGAATTACATGCTGGTTTCTTTACAAATGTATTTAATCTGTTGTCTTTCTCTCTTGCAGGTATTTCAGTGACAAAGAAGACACACACTTGTGAGTATAAACATTTCTTTTCAGTTCATTATGTTGGTTAACATTCATCCTGTGATTCTGTGAAGTCACAGGGCTCATACCCAGCTAACAGGGAATGTTCTCAGAACGTTGGCTAATGTTCTCTTCAAAATGATCAAAAAATGTTCTTGCCTAGAATTTTGTTTTACAATACATATATCATATAGATATATTATATGTGTTTTATATCCAAGTGATAACGTTGAGGCAACATCTTAAAATGGATGTTTTGTACATTCCTAGAATATTTGAAATAACATTTTTAACATTTCTGTTACGTAATGAAAACGTTATGGAAACATTCCTACAACCTAAAATCGTTGGCTGGGATATTATGTATTAATAGCATCACAATACTTTTGCAGGGTACGCTGATCAACATAATTGGAGAGGCACTTGACCTAAAGATTTTGTGGCTGTAGTATTTTATTTTAAAAATATAGATTCCTTGAAACAGTTTTGAAGAGATGTGTGTTAGGTTTTGGAGAAAAGTATTATATATTTTTTGTTCTGTTTATGCAATGAGTTTTTATTTGTGGTTAATACTAGCAAGTGCTGTTAGTGTGAACAAATGTAATGAGTTTGATTGCAGATAACAGTGTTTTCCTGAGACAGTTTTATACGCTCTGCTTGCACTTAGAAAACAAGGATGTGGTTTGCACTTGACCTTCGTGCATGAGGTTAAAAATGTTCCTTCTGATAAGTCTCTAGGAGAGATAGGAATCAGCTCTGGGGGGAATCTTGTTGAATCTTTGTCAGGTTGTGTACGTGACCTTTCGAGGCGCAGTGCATCCTACAGATTGCGTTTATCGGGTGACTTCATCAGTTTCATCTTTTGTTGAGGTTGTAGGTTGCTTCGTTTTCACATCGTGAACACTGAACATCTGAAGAGATGTCCCTGAAATGTATACTTCCATAAATCCTCGATTGACACCTAAAAGTGAGTTTGGCGTTGTTGTATTGTCGTAATATAATGAAATTGTATTGATACCCAGTTACCTCTTTATGGCCTCTGATAAAGAAAAAAGTCATACAGGTTTGGAGTAAACAATGACAGAAATGTGTTTTTTGAGTGTACTGTTCCTTTAAATTTCGGTCCGCTGTAAATTTTGCCAATCAGAGATCATCTTGTTATTTATATGAGAATACTGACGTTCTTTCATGTGTCGGCGTTCACTTGACTTTTTTGAAAGGCTTGAGAATTACGCGGTTGTAGCTGTCTTCTCCATTCAGCTGGTGTAAAGGTGGATCTTCAGCCTTTCATCCTTTCTTTCAGGGTTCTCCAGCTATCTTAATTAAGGTGCTGATCACTTCTCCTTAACAGAAGGCGCTGAAATCAAAGAACGTTTCAAGTGAGAGGGTTCAAAGCCGCGGACGCAGACCGGACTTCACTATTTAATCTCGGTGAAAGAAATGCTAATGATGCGTGTCAGAGTGAAAGAGATGGAGAAGCTGGAGTGAAAGAGCGGGAGATTGAACTGCGAGGATGGCGTGCGGGCCGGGTCAGAGGGGCGCTGTTTGATAGAGAGAGGGTTCAAAAGACAAGTAATGGATAGAGGAAAGGTCCCACCGGTTAACAGAAAAACTGCTGTTTTTTGATTGCGCGTAACACGCTGGTGAATTTAGCTGGTTTTGACGTCAACATGAAATCAAAATTAAGCAGATTTAAATTTTTAATGCACATTTCTGATCTTACTGTGCATAAATCATCACTGCACATTTTTTATTATCTTTTATCTGAAAGCTCACTGAGAACAGCTTCCCCTTTTGGCCGACATCATCAAACCCTTTTATTTGTAAGCTCCTCCCCTTTAGCTACAGAGGCCACACCCACAAAGCTAAAAATTGTCTGTTCTGGTCTAACTCCAAGATGAAGCCCTGCATTGTTTGGTTTTGTAATATTTAACTCAAGTATGCGAGTATTGCGTGATGGAAGTAGATTGGTTAGCGAATGCTCCTTTATTATGACTTCAAAGGATGAAGGGATCAGCAGGAACTGGCTGCAGGTTTACAGTATGTACAGTACACTGCTGTATGTGCGGAGGGGATGTTTTTGAATAGGCCACATATGCAGCCATAATGAATTCATGGAAGCATGATGACTGAAGCATGACTGAAGCACAGCTTACACACACACACACACACACACACATACACACAATGCTGTGAACAATATTTTCACAAATAAGGATGAAATTTGTAGCTAAAAAGATCATAAAATATAATTTTGTGTTGTTGGCTGAAATTCTTGGACAAAATATGAACAAAAACTGCAGCTTTTTTCAGATTTGATAACAGAAGTTTCTTCTTTTTTATATGGAATAAATTTAGGTGATGATTGAACTGATTTTTAAATATTTTGAGAATTAGGTGTGCATTTATTTTCTGTATGATGACACGCATGGATGAACGGTATTTGTAATTTTAATGAAGTCTATGGACATATAGATAAAAATTACATCAATAATGTCATCAATATTGACATGCAGTTTTCTACAGTTTTTTTATAGACAAATAGCTTTGTAACTATATAAAAACATCAATTGCTTGTTTTTCAAAAATAAGCTGATTTAATATGAGCATTTTAGACCTGCATGAAAACTTCAGTTTCAATTTTTGCCCAAGAATTTCTATATGGATGCGACACTAATTGTCTCCAGCAATCTTACCACACACACTTTTTGCAGACACTCGCCTATCTACACACACTTGCACACATCACAAGGACTCATCAGCCTCATCTCTCCACTCCAGCCTGAACGATCAAAACCACGGAAGAGGGCAGCCGCTCCTCTCATCAATAAAAATTACAGGGCAGCTGTTGGCTAGCAGTCACTCTCAGCCTCTCCTGGCTGCTCGCTCGGCCCTTAATAAGTCCCAGCACTTTCTGGAAGAGAATAGATACTTCACTTGTCGTCTTTATGAGTCACCATTATAGTCGTCTCTATGACCAATTCAACAGCACAGAGGCAAAGTTGATCCACTGCTAAGTGCATCAGCGAGTAACAAACATTTGTGTTGAATTTTACCCCAGACACGCCCACAGACTGACAAATGGTTAAGATTCTGATTGAATCTGAGATTGACTGATTAATACGCCTGGCTAAAATATTGGTGTATTCATTAATTTAATGTGTGTAATTGCTTAAATTCTGCTTTGTTTATTAAAGTCTAAAAATGCAAAATGTACAAAACAAGTCAGGGAATTTGAAATCTTGATCGAGTCACTGAGTCTCAGGTCATTTGAGAATGTGGCATAAACAGGGGTTGTAAAACTCCCCCCGGGCTCTGTTTTACAGCTCAGCTTCATGTATGCTTTTACTTTACATTTGAACTTGACAGTTTTATGGGCAGCTTTTTATATAGTGTAACTGCAAGGCCATGCGGCTCGCTCTGGCAACAGACTCTTTCACTTAGATAAACAGTGCAGTTTAACGGCCGTGTGAGAGGAGTAATACAAGCGTGAGCTGAAATTAAGTACTTACATGTCTCATGTCAAAAACAGACTGTTCCAGGGAATTTAAATAAATGGCTGAAAGTTAGGTGCAGGTCCTAAAAAGGGTCTCTAGGTTTTTAAGTGCAGAATATTTGGTTTGGTTATGTTTTTAAGTGGTGTTTGCTTGGGATATGCTTGATTTATTGTCCATTTGCCTCGAAGACCTCAGGTTGGACCTCAGACTGATTCTATGCTAATCCAATTCTTAAACATTTTTGGGCATAGTATCTTTCAGTGGGTTAAATTTGTAACTCTGAGAAGAAAAATAGAGTTGTCCTCACATGGAAAAGTAGAGTTGTCCTCAGCAAGCCACAGCTTTTGGGGCGTCATTTGTTTCTGTAGCACAAAAAGTACAGAATGTACAGAAGTGTTTGGGGATATTTAACCAAATAAATTACCAGCAGTAATGTTATTTGAGGTTGTTAATTATTGCCGCGTCAGTATAATTGCCAGTATAAGTCAGTATAAGTCTATCTACATAGACTTCAAAGCATTATTAGAATGTTGACTGATGTGTTAGGGAATCATATTAAGAGCACAATAGTCCAGTGTCTGCTGTGTTGAGAGGAGCTGGTGTGGTTGTAACATGTCTACAGGGATGACAGGACATGCTGATAAGATGCAGTAGGTGATTACAGGCGGTAGACTTCACTTTAATCTTTCATTTGTGTGTCTGTGTTTCCCAGTGCTGATATCACATGGCCGATCCTTGGCCAGAGAAACCGTCTGTCTCGCCAAGTAGCTCCTCCTCGCAAAAAGAGCAGATCCACTGTGTGATTACTGGCATGTGTCTATTTTAAAAGATACATAGTATGAACTCGGAAAAAGATAAGCACCAGTATAGCTTAACAGCACTTATGTGTGACTGTTTTAAATTTAAAGGCCTCATATGACTTGACAAACTGTTTTGTGTTGAGGTATTCTATACTGAAACAGGGCATTGGGGTGTAATTTTTTGTTTAAATAGCCAATTGTCTTTAGCTTAGAGTAAATCGCAGCCATTAACCGACAATTTTGTTCTTGTTTTGGAGGTTTGAGGTAGGCGGTGTTAGGGGGAGCATTTCTTTCTTAGGGAACACTGATTGGACGAAAATATGCATCCGCCCCTCAGTGCAAGATGAGTCATTAATATTTTTGGCCAGTTTTCCAGGACAGTGAAAAAAACAGTGAGTATTAACTGTGTATATCTTGCTAAAAGTTAGTTTTATCAACTGTTAGAAATTAACCAGCATATACAGCAGCCTCTAAACCAACATACAACAATTTAAAGGCATAAAACTCCAAATTTTGTGGGGTCTTTAAGACAGCAGACCGTCTCGTGAACGTCTCCCGTCCCGACGAACACCAAATAATAAACACACAATCTACGTTCGCGCATATGGAAATCTGCCTAGATTTATGTGATATTCCAAACTTGTCAGAAGCTCGGGGTATGAAGCACTGAAGATAAATGGGCTCGGTATTACACTGTGGTTTGTTATTCCATTGAGAATTATTCTCTCCTAACGCATTGTTCTGCCGTGATGCTGTTAGTCATGGATGACAGGTATTGAGCAAATGAAGTATTTGCTTGTTTAGAGCTGCGCGGAGAGAGCGACAGCTGTAGCGGAGCATTAGAGGAGGCTGTCTGAGTCTCGTGCAGGTAAGTCATGACCACAGGGACGTGAGTCATTGATTCACCGCCAGAGAGAGAGCGAAAGAAACGCCGGGAAAGGGCGAGAGAGAGAGGCTTCGAGGGAGAGATGAATTGATTGAAATGGAGTTTGGTAAAACGAAGGAGGGGAGAATGGATAAGGAATGAGAGGGAGCGAGTGGTAGAGAAAGCTTATCCGTCTCCATAGCGAGGACAGGCTGTGTCAGTGTTTATTGAGAAGTATGGCGTAACACCTGCTAGTTCATTTGTTTACCGCCCCATACGGCGCTGGGAGAGTCGTAGAGAGGCAAACTTGCTAATCTCAATCAAATGATTAAGACATTACGGGCGACCTCGCTGAAATATTAACAGTGAGTGTTAAACAAACCCTCACAGAGCAGTACAGTCACCATCCTGAGCAAACAGTCGGCTGCACAAAGCATAACCGTTTATTTAACACTCCTTTGAAAACAGTTTCCATTCATGATTAATTAAACGTGGCTTTCAGAACTTCCTTGTCTTCTGTGTTTTATGGTTTTTCATGAATCATTCTTTATAAATCCACATCGCAGCGAGGTCGTATGCTGGAGCTTGGACGAGAGCCCTGCACGGCTAATCTAACACTGCAGGGATTTATTAAACATAATCATTCTGTACACTGCCAATAATATATCCCAGCAGTGGTCCGACATATTTCAATTGCATTGCTAAACCGTAAACGAGAGCTGTATGATGTAGCTTGGGAATTGCTTTTTGGTGAAGTACATTTAATCATCTTGTACATCCTCGCAGAGGAGGTATTAAACGAAGATTTCATCCCAGAACTGGTTACGCTCATCAGATGGAGCCTGAAAAGTTTAGACATAAAACATTCAGTAGAGATTTAAGAGTGACTTGGGTAAAACGAGATGCTGCAAGTCTTCTTTCCTTGACCTTCAGCATCTTGTTTTGCAAAGACTGACATATGGAAAAGATTTGTTATATGTCATCTATAAGGAGAAGTAATAGCCACAGCGTGCTACGCTATATTTTTTTGTCATGCCTGTTGGCTAAGTGCTTGGTAAATGAAGTGAACACCAGCTCGTCAGGAGAGACTGTTTTGAATGGACGGTGCATCCCAGGAGTGCGCTTTCTGACGAAGCGATTTCTCTCTCAGCATGCCTCAGAAACTCGAGTTTTTCCATCCTCAAACAACAAGAGACACTCGCCAGAGAAAAGGCAGTACATTCAAATTGACACTCTCCAATTTTAACAATAGATTATGTTTCATCTTTTTTCCATTTGTTTGTGCCATAGAAAGAATATTTTCTTTTCGGACACTTTGCTTTAATCCATAATAGCCTGCCATTTTTTTATCAGAAATAGGTCAGTATATTCACAACAGAGAAGGATGGGCCGCTTCAGTAAAAAGGAAATCAATAGAGACATCTATTTGTCATAAACCAGGACAGCATGATTTTTATTCTTTTCTTCTCTTCCTCTCTATACTTTTTCTTCCATCCACACAATATGACAGCTCCTCATTTTTTACGCAAAGCATTATGGTCGGCCATTTTGCAGAATTGCAAATGGGCCCTACTGAATGCACTTCTTTGCATAAGTTGTGTAAATTGAAGCAAGTTGGGTTTTTTTTGCTCTCTCATCACCTCCTTTGGATGAGGGAGGCTGAATGATAAAGGTTTGAAGGTTGCTTTTGTATTCTTTTTTACAAGGCTGGGGTCTGGCATGGGGTTGTTACAGTAGTGGTCAGGCAAAGATGAGTATTCGGCCCGCTTTAGCTTCTTTGTAGTCACTTAATCTGTCTCTTCCCCTCTGTGGCTGGTTTGCTTTGTGCCCGCCACGCTTCCTCGGCTTCGTCAGCTCTTCTCCGGCTGCCCTGTCCCTTTGTGCATCCCTCTGAACCTCAAAGGTCTTGTTGTGAAGAGATGTCAGCCTGGAAAAACATCAGCGACTGACACGTGTCGTGTACACAAAGCTCGCTGCTGCTGTGAGTAGAACGCGGTGCTCCATCTGCTAAAGTGGATTATTTTTTTATGTACTTTTGCAAGTGACAGTGGACAGGTGTGCTTGCGTGGGCACAGGCAGGATATGTGGTTCAAGAAGGTGCAGACTGCTTGGGTGGTGCGTGAGGGGTCAAAGTTTGTCTGGTTAGTGTAGCCCTGCAGATAGATGCAATAACCACAACATTGGGTCAAGCATCTTTCTCTGTTGACATCTATTCAAAATATGAAATTGAAATTCATTTTTAGCAAGGAACATTTAAATATTTTGACAGTGAACAGGCTGTGTAAAATTTTTTTTTGAGTGCTCTTCAAAACATAAAAATTTATATGTATATATAATATATATTTATATTAGATTCTATTGCTGTTTTGTTGTGTTTCATGTGATAACCTTAAGATAGCGAGTGACATGAGAGAAATGCTAACAGATAGCTTTTCACCAGCTAGTTTAAACCTCCTTGGCAACATCATGGGTACATCTGCCATGCCACTTGGTAAAGTGGTACAGCCTTGTATGAGCTAATGCTGGTTATCAGTCACTCCCTACTTTCTCCATGTCTCATCACTTCCTATTCGCACAGCCATCCTGTGGCAGACAAGTGCAGTGTGTCAGCATGAAATGAGGGCTTTGATTCATGGGGCAGGACAGACATGGAGGTCATCTGGTTCTGGCAGATATGAGCGCCACTGATGGAGACTGACTGCTGATGTTTAAGATGGTGCTGATGAAATGTCCTTGCGCCATCATTAGCTTCCTCCACGGTCTGGTGCGTGCGAGCAGACGCACACATACACAAACAGACCGAAGACGCGCACCTAGTCTTCCTGACAGACCTTTGTCTGAACGGCATATGGTGCACATTGCAGCCTCCCACCGCAGGAAGAGATTGACTGATTGATAACCACTGCGACCAATCACAGTCTTATTTGGTTTGTATTT
>JAZGTK010008182.1:0-18561 GCA_036877625.1 Ambastaia sidthimunki
AGCAAATGTATTCTACTGAGGCACGTCCATTATTCATGCAAAACATGTTATTAGCAAATTTATTTATATTTCTTTTAATTAGTTTTAAATCATTTGTAGACTAAAAACAAACACGATATATAAGAGTGAACAATCAAAGCAGAAATATCAGATCTAGCTCAAAGCTGTGATACCTCATTATTACAACCGCTTAGTTTGTATCAAATTCTTTATTTGATACGTCTTAAAGAACTGTACTTTCTTTTACACAGAACGAGACTGTGATTGAGCAGTACATTTTTCCTTAGAGTCAGGTGGCTAGAAAACATTTCTTTCAGTAATGGAAAGACAAAACAGGTGATAAGACCACATTAATCACAGAAACGTTCAGGACTGAATTCTAGAGAATTCCACATGTTGTCTAATCATATGGGCTCCTGTGCTGTGACTGCTGTCTAGTGTTTAAGATAAGATTTGTCATATTAGAGAACAAAAGGCTGTGACGGTACCTTTGCACTCAAAACACCTTGTTCTGACTGAAACGGTAGAACAAAGATCATCAGCTGTACAAATCTGGATGCCTTAGTAGAGTGTGTTCTGCCCCGACCTGCTTTTGCTCTAATTATTATCTTCACAACATGTTGTGAGAGAACCAAGCAGCAGATAAACAGGAAGCCGTTGCATGTCAATCAAATTTTCTTAAAACTCAAGATTAAAACCAGATGTGTAGTCTAGTGTAGATCCTTGTATTACAAAGAGATTAAAAATTAATTAAAATATGTTTGTTGAATAAACCCTATTATGTTTGAAAATTTAATTTTGTTCTATTTCTTTGCAGAAAATACCTCCAGTAACAATTCTGGCAACTCTTTGCCAGAATACAGAATGAAGAAAAGTATCAATTTCTCCTCACACTAAGTGTTTCCTAATTGAGTTCAATGTTTCATAAATTGGTTTATATATATGTGTGTGTGTGTGTGTGTGTGTGTGTGTGTGTGTGTGTGTGTATAAGTGGAACTCTATAGGTTAAAACTGAGTGAAACATTAGCTGTTAACGTGCTCCTAAAAGGCCAGATGTAGCTCATCTTTACTGTCAATTGTTCACTATTGCCTTTTTATAGAATATATAGTAACTGTTAACTTTTCTAATCAAGTAATTATTTTAACTTGCAAATTGTTTCATGAACACTGTTGCTATTATTTACAGTAAACAAATAAATACAGTAAACAGCAGTAAAATGGCTGATGTCATTATATGTTACAATGAATACAGAAATTACTGCCATCCTGTCAAGTGGCAACAGGACTATATTTTCATTTCATTAGTACAGAGTTGCCATATAGATTCCATAAATACTTTATATATAAAGTGATCCTTCATTGTGGTACAGTTGTCATATAGACTCCATATATACTTTATGTGTCTATGAATATTTCCTTTAAGGGTCTCAAAGAGAAGATTAAATATAATATAGCTTAAGAACAGCATTATTGTTGTTTTTAAAAGACTGTCCTTTTAATTTCAACAAGACAATTTGTTATTGTTGTTTCTTCTGAATAGTAGGGAAGTAAAAATAATGATCTTAACCAGGGTTAATGTTGATTAATTATTAAGCATAATATCAAATTTTCTAAAGCAATTAAAAACCCTGCACAAACATATAACATTCAAGAGCCTAAGAATTAATGTTACTTTTTTCTCTTTGCCAAGTGCCACTAGGGGACAATCTATATCAGGGACTTGTTGGCCACTGTTAGCTTTAAGGCTACACTAATGGCTGTCACTGTGAGGAATTACACCATGCAAGACATGGGAACTCTTTGAAAAATTACTGGGGACCAACCACATTAGCATTTTGTAAACGCATGAATGAGTGTGTTTGTTCTAGTCTGTGTGGTTTACTGAAAGACCTCATTAACAGCAGGTTTAGAAGAAATACAGCTTGTCAGATTGAGACAAAGCAAAGATAGAGAGTTCAGTGTGTATGCAAGGTAAATAGAGCAAATGATGACAAATTAATTAATTAAAATAAAGTCCTACAGTTAGTAGCATAGTTAACCCTTCCATTCAGTGAAGGTTCAAGCATAATTTTAGAAGCTAATTAGTGCTGCGTGCTAAGGTAAATATCAGTATTGCTATTGTTTATATTTTTGGCAACAGGTTTTTCAAAAACCTAACCTGGTCTATTAAATTTTAATGAATGAGTTGGTCCACAGTTTGTGCTACTGTACATGTATTAATCATACCTCAAATAATGTAGCCTGACTGCTATTAAATTTAAGTGATCAGAATAACAATCTTATGAAAAGCATATCAGAATATCATTGAGACTGAAGTGTGGACTACTTTGACTTGGCCAGCAAGTAACCTGGACTCAGCAAGCAGTTGCAGCAGTGAGGTTGCGCAAATAAGTAATGAAGATGTTCTCGTCATCGTCGGAATCTTCCTTTCGTTTCATCACAGAAACTTGCCTTTTAATAACACAGTTATGTGTGTGTGTGTGTGTGTGTGCAGAGGTGCATTGTAAATGCAAGGGTGTGTGTGCCTGCATGCGTGCCCTGTTGCGTGCATGCAGGTTTATGGGAGAGAATGCGAGTGGTGAGTAGTCAGCAATCCCTGAGGCTTTACAGCAGTGTTATCATTTCTGCCACATGTAACAGCTTGTTGAGGAACTCTGGGATTGTTGAGGCACCCAGCCCGGCAACCGTACACCCAAACACACTTCACCTAAAGAGGAGACTTAATCTTTAAACAGGCAAGGACTGCACATAAAGAGATCCACAATTTTTGTGTAATGAAGTCAATTTAAGTGCTACACCCCTGATATGATTCAAAAAGCAGTTTCATATGAACGTGCAGCCTTCATTAGCAATTCAATTCAACATCCTAATCCACATTTTACATTGCAATTCTAAATAAAAGGCATAACATTCCTTAAATTGCGTAGTTTTCATGGATTTATTAAATTTATGCAGATGATATAAAACTGTATTTATTTATTTTAGAATTTTTTATTAGTACATTTTGTAATGGCCCAGTGTTGTTTTGTGTTACGGCAAGCCCTTAGTCTGAATCTAACTTTTGCATAATATCTGAACATTAGCATATTCATTTGTGAAAATTAGAAGGTTTATATATCTCTTAGGTGTACTTCTGATGTGTATGCGTGCTTTTTTCTCAAATATACTGTACACGTGTTTTAACCATTTGTTCCAATAGTTCCGGTGGATGAGGCAATATATAAACACCTGTGTCTACACATCAGTACTGACACCTGTGTCTACATATCAGTACAGACACCTGTGTCTACACATCAGTACAGACACCTGTGTCCACAGATCATTGGAATTCTATATTAATGGGCCAAATTGCTTATATCATTAAAAAGTCTAAATTTTAGCTAATAAACTTGTAATCTTACTCTGAGGATTAATTTAATAATCCTTATCCTGAACTCTACCCTAAACCTAACTGATATTGCTATAATTTTTTGCTAAAACACATTTGCTGATGGAATACCATTTTGGCTTCTACGTTACCTTGAGATCATTATGTTTGTCAGGATTCGTACATGTGCACTTTGTGTCACTTGTCCATGGCAATGTTCTACCAGTCAAGCAAATTAGTAATCTAATTAGCTAACAAAACATATGGAGTTGATGTCAGCCAGTACGTTTAATGCTTGCATTACAAGGTGTTTACTGTGATAAAAGCTTTTAAAAGTCATTATGCTTCATCATTAACTGTTCCTGGTCCTGTGTTTTTTTATGTAATTAAAGTCAATGATGTTTTGGTTTTAGTGTTTACTTCACATGGAAACTGCAGCAATTTCTATATAAAGGTCTGATTTTCCAGAAAGACAAAGTTATTTTGTCTAATTGCCATATTTTATTTAAACAAAACTAGGTGTAAATTTGAGGCTATGCGTGTTCTTTTTATAGAATTATAAGTGAAAGTGAAATACAGGTGTTGATGGATAATTCACAGGTGCCAGTGTGATCAGTTTGAGAAGAGGGTCCCAAGAGAGGGGCCTCATTAGCATGTGAATCTTATTCAGTTTTATAAAAAAAGAATCAGACTTAAAATGCTAAAAAGATTATTAAGAGGGAAAACATTCAGCTTCTTTCACAAACTAGAACATCTAAGCATTGTAAGGATGTTTTTGATCTAATATAAACAATGTCACACCTACCGTAACCTGCATTGACCTGTAAAATGTCTTAAGAACCAGCCACATTCTTAATACTTCCTTTTTCATGATGAGTAATCTTTTGTTGTTCCCGTTTGGCATTATTTAAGATAACTAGCATTTAAATCCACAGTCTTTGAACCGGAGCGTGACTGTTAAATTATCCTCTCTTTAGCCTCAATGGAATACAGTGAGTCATACGGTGAGAACCACGCCAAAGGGGGGAGATGAAAGGTGGCTCTTTGACAAACAGAAAAACTTATTTACTCTGTGTTTTGCTGTCAGAGGAACGCTGTCAATAAGAGAAGGTGGGCGGCTGGGAAGGGGATGTTATTTTCTGACTGTGATGTGTGGTCTCAGATGGTAGCGAGAGCGAAGAGGTTATTCTATATCGGGACACACGATTAGTGTTCTGTGGAGTTGTCTGAGACAAGATGAATTGGAATGAAGTACACTACAAGTGCCAGCAAACCGTGTTCATACCCTCTCAGAGGAATGTGGGCTATTGTGCCTGTCAATAAGGAGGACGTTTCCAAGTGGGCAGCAAAGAGAGTACAGGATGGTGCGAGTGGGGGTCTGTTGTATGTAAGTGTGTTTTTGTGTGAGTTTCAAGAAGGAGCAAGCCAGATCTTACTCTGTGGGTGGCATCATTACAGAATATTGTTTCCTCTTTTCAGAAGTGCCACGGAAAGCAGCAGTAACTGCATGAGATGGTAATTACATTAGCCACGGCCAGCAGGAGAAGTCATGACCCTCGTTTTTGCCTATTTGGGTGACAGAAAATCAGTGTAACACTTACACCAAGGAATTCCACAGCAAAAATTACTGTTCGTACACTAGATGTGAAATGCTGATACGTTTGGCTGCGCTAGGACAAACTTAGACGAGAAAGCTATGCGGTTTCCAAAAATCCTGCAAAACCAGCTTTCAAAATGCCTACTGAGAGCCCCCAAAAATGTATTTGATGTCTGGGAGAACATCCAGAGATTTAAAAGTCAGCGGTCTGCATGCACACCAGACCAAATTACTAGTCCTACCAGATCTCAAAGATAAAAACAGTTTTCACAAACAGCCTGAAACTGCTTTTTTTAATGATTCATATTTATCTCTAAAGAATGAAAAATATAAGGAACCCCTTGTTACTCTTGTTACTAAAGACTGTCCCGCAGAAAGAATTCCCTAACTGGCCCCAGAGGACACAGAGCTGACTGTGAAACCCACAGCGGGACACTGTCAGCTCTATAGACCAGACCTGTCTGAGGAAAAGCAGCATGTAAAAGTAAGTCTGCTCCAAAATCCCTAAAAATCTTTTGCTAACTTGGGAATACTAACAAGATGGAATACTTGCACTGTCTGAATATCAATGAGCTAGAAGACTTTCAATTGTTGATGCGTGTGATAACAAAACATACAGCCTTGGACAAGCCTTTTTGGATTATACAAACCAGGGACCTTTGTGAGCTTAAATTTGTCTATGTATATTTATACAATTTATTTATTTATATATTTAATATATTTATTTATTTGTAACAATTTTTGTATATTGCTCAAGGGCTAATTTGGAGAGGTTGATTTCTACAGTTACTAGTTAAAGTAAGAAAATTCTCCTTATTATCTCTTCAAAATTCTTAGTGGCCGTCTTAACATCTTTGATGTTAGTTAATGTTCATTTGACATTCAAATATAAATTTTAGAGAATTAAAGTTAATATTTTAAGGTCTGTTTGCAAATAAAGCCACTGTGTTTGGTAGTCAGAAGAACAGCTACCAAAGGCTGTAATATCATCATCCTTGGTGGGCACATAGCTGTGCTTCTAGCTGGTGTTGCAGGTTCAGCCTCTTGTAGAGAAAATCCACAATCTGGAAAGCTATGGAGTTCCCCTCATCCTACATGGTTCTTGAGCAAAGTACTCTGCTTCACAAAACTTAAGACAATCATCATTGGTTTAGAGACTTAAACAAACCCTTATATTTGGCATATAACTTCTCCTGCAGAATATTTGCATGCCAATTGATAATATGACAAATCGTTTCATAATTCAGATACCTTCAGGGACCAGAAACTTCAAAGAAACTGTGAGCCCTTTTTGACTTAAGCAAGAAATCAACCACCTAGCAGTGACCCATAACACCTTACAAACCACTTAGCAATGCTCTGTCAACTACCCAGAACACTCTGTATACGGCAACTGCATAGCTTAAACACTTAAAAACCGCATAGCAACACACAACCTTTCTTTGTGGGTGTGAGTATTACATGGGCAAACATAATTTACATTTTTGTTATTAATGAGAATTGTTAACTTTGTCTGTTTTGTTACATCAGACGTTACAGGATATAGGTGCTTTAGACAAAAAGTGATTTAAAACATTGAGGAAAGTATATTTATCACAATTCCCAAAGACTGTTAGGCCATAATAAATAGCCGCTGGCTTTGGAGACTTGCTGTAGTGTTAAATGGACATTAATTGGGCACTCAGCCCCAGTGCCTCATGGGATTAACTTTGTGTTTACTAAGAACAGCATAGCCTCCACTGCCCACAGACTTTCAGAAAATCCATTCGCACCACAGCAGGAATCTCACAAAGGAGTTTATCCCTAAGAAGACACAATAATCCAAACACAGACATTACCTGGGAGAAAATCTGGTGTTGGCAGGAGGAGTGATATGTGGAATTTAGATAGATGTTGATAAATTGGATTAGTCATTATGTGTTATGTGTACAGCGCTTCAGTACAGAGCAGTGTAAAGGCTTCAGGGAGAGATGATGAGAGATTAATCGTGACTGATCTAAGAAGATTCTTTTTTGTTGCTGATTGAGTTCCCCAAATGAAATGAATATTCTGTCATCGTTTACTCATGCCTATGGTGTTCCAAACCCGCATGTCTTTATATTCTTCAATAAAACACAAAAGAAGACATTCTAAACAATTTTGTTGATCTTTTTCTACATAGTTACATGAGCTGGGACCTGAAGCTTTCAGACTTCCAAAGAACAACAAATGAGAGGCCCCCATGACTTGTGCACTTTATAAAGTCTTAAAGCTATATGGGTTGTTTAAGAAACAAAGATTTACATCTTTATTCACTCAACACCTTTCATTCCAATGAGCTTTGACCAACTGTGACAACATCGTTGAAAATTCAGATCTGTCCGATATAAGCTGGGCACATGTCAACATTTCCAGTTGATGATGACTGGTTTATTTCTGTATAAAGAAAAAAAGTCATATGCATTTGGATCAGCATTAGCATGACTATTTCAAAGATTGTGATGCTTTTTGGTGGCAAAAGTTGTTTCTTCACATCTTTGATGTATGAAACATTTTCTTTTTTCTGCTCTATGTGCAATAATTTCATACTGTACAGAGGGCAGCTGTTTGCTCCAGAAAAGATGTTTCTTTTGAGATTTCGTTGTTTTGTTGTGAGTGATTAAACTGTATGTGTTAGGAATAGTCTTCAAATCCCAATTATGGATTCCAGGCTAATCAAAACTATTACAGAGATGAAGATACTGTAGGATGCCATCCTTCTCCCCTCCTCCCTTCCAATTGCTCCCAGTTGCTCTCTTATAATCGTCAATTTCTTATAATAAATGTTATATAAACGCATATAGTATAAAAAGTTAAAAAATAATTATGCACTACTCCATAAAAACAAAGAACTGTCGCATATCTGTCTTTACTTTACACAGTTTGTGTACATCAGCGTGTTTGCGGTATTCATAGCATATATGAGTCTGATATTAGCGTCCCAGCAGGGTATTTGAGTATCTTTGCGTTTGCCAAATACCCGCTCTCAGTCAAGTTGGTTCACAATGAAAGAGGTTCAACCTATTTCTCTATGAAAAGCTGCAACAGCCTGAATAGACAAGCTTCAGAGAACAAACCAGCCCCTGCCATGAGCGACCTCTATTTTCCCCCTGCCTGAGAACAGCCCAAACTTTTACAATGCACTCATTGCTTTGCTTAGAGATAGAGATAGTCTGTTTAGCACGTAAAATAATGTTAAATTTAATTATTTGCTATATAATGTGTTGCAAAGCTTTTAAGATTTTAAAGTTTGCGCCATATAAATATTTTGAACAATTCTAAAACAATACTTCTTTGTTTTAACTTGCTTGTTTGTTTGTTTGTTTGTTTGACTCCTTGTTTTGTGCTGTAAAAAGTGAAAATGTACAGTTAAAGTGCTATTTCTACTTGACGTTACCATTACCAGTGGTTTATAATAAAGTAAAGTTGATTCGTCATATTAAATAGTATTATGGACAAATCCTGTGAGTTTAGATGATACAGTTTAAATGATGCAGATTTTTTAATCGCTTGGCAGACATTTATTACTGTAAAAAAATAGATCGATGGCATCACTTTAAAAAGGCAACTTCAGAGGACAACCCCGCTTGCATGTTTCTTCTTGTAAAAATCTTATTATAAATAAAACCAAATAAACCTAGTCGTAAAATAACGTGACAATATTTAAGCCTTAATTAAACTCATGCCCTTGTGTGAATGATGAGAGTCAGGCGCACTTTATGTTCAAAAACTCTGCAAAAAATGATCAATCATATATAATATTCATTATTCTACCTGCTCGTTTGGATGAATAAAAAGTGCCTTACCAGATTAAAGTCGGCGTTAAAATCCAGCAGACTTCCGCCACAATCAAAGCTGGAGGGATGAACGGGATGACAAGAAGACACGGGTCTCACGCCAAACTTTTTCACGCATTCCTCAAATAAACGCGCCTTCGCATACTGATGCGCGCAGCGCGCACACAGCGTCCACACCCAAACGATCCAACTCCATCACTAACAGAAACAAAGTTTTGTCTTTTTTCAGCACCAGATTTAACTTAGTATGTTTTTTATAGTAGAGCCCTTAACACCTAACATGGTGCCTGCATTTAAAATGAATGACAATAGCTTTTACTGTAAGGAACATTTAAGAGGTGTGTTTGAACCTTTATCGATTTTACAAAGATTATGTATTGATCAGTTGTATATGCATGTTATCACAATTAAAACAACTTATAGAAAACAGTTATTTTGAGTCAACATTCCTGTGTGACAACTATAACAACCCCTGTGTTCCCATCACAAATGTGCTGTTTGTGTATAAATAGTCACTTATTCTACGCAAGTGCATTATAACATAAACACTATAATGTGCAGGAAGTATTATCAGCTTTAAGTCGTAAAGCAAGTCGCCTAGAGTGGTTTAAGTCGCTTTCCATTGTTTTAAATGCGCTTTATAAATACTCTTGACATGTCGTGACTTCATATCCTCCTGCACTGACAATTTAAGTGCTGGATGGCACCTTTGCACTTACACCGAGAGACTCCCGGCAAGCTCAGCTCACCTCCGCGGCTTTCCAAACTCATTATTACCGCAGCTGCAGCCGGTCAGGTCTTTCTGAGTGCTCACTCAAAGCCGTTTAAACCGAGTCTATTTAAACTGCAGGGTCCACGGGACATTAGTGAGCTCGCTGCCGCAAAGTGCTTATCCCACTGGCTCTAATTTCAAAGCCGTGATGTGTTTGCATGAGTGTGTTGGGGATTTGATGCTCGTTTCCACATGCAGGGTACGGAGGTAGTTCGTTAGACGTTCCTCGTCCACCGGCAGGGAGGTTACGGTCGAGAGCTCTCATATTAGCTACCAGATGTGTAATTTACTGCGCTTACCCGGGCTGAACATAAACTTGCAGAGGTTAAAACTGTGAGTCCACGAGGGTTTTGAAGTGTTCCGCGGTATTAAAGTCGGATTGTGTTTGAAAGTGAATATGAATATTCGTGGATTGTCAGGAATCACTTCTCAGAGTGAAAATGAATTATAATTGCTTTTTAATTTTGGTGCGGTTACTGTCCAGCCATGCACGTAACAGGACCTACGGCGTTGTTATAGATGCAATGGGTCTTACATGCAATGGTTGGACAGCTTTAAATTCTTTCAAAAAATAATGTTGTCTTGATTCAGATACTGCAACTGTACACTTGCAAATCTGTGTTTTGTAAGATAAGCTTCAGTATAACCCTAGATTTATTCCTCATACAAACTTAGAGCATGTTGTGAAAGATTTTGTTCCAATACAAAGTAAATGACTATACAGTAATATTAAGTATAAAGTATATGAGCTGGTATACATATTTAAATAAACTTGACAGATTATAGTGTGTGGACAGACAGCTTTGCATTAGAAGGATGCCCTGAAATCTCATTCACTGCCTAGGCCACCATTGTCCTTAAAATGCCTTTTTGTTGCCATGGTGATGTTGACGGGAATGCACAAAGTCAGTTAATGAGCTGTGCTGTTTGTCTCATTCCAGTGTAAATCACAGCTGATGTGTATATTTTGAGGACAAATATAGATGGGAGTAATTAAGACACATCAATCACTTCACAGCTCTGTTTAAACCTTTAGTCTAAGACATTTCTACACTCGCAATGACCCCTCGGTCATTACGGTGAGAGTGACCAGAACTGCTTTGTATTTATTTGAACTTTGACCTTTTGTGGGTCACTCTACTGCTTTTTTTAACAGACACAAAGGCTATAGGCAGTAAAATTTCAATAGGGATTAAACAAGAAAGATTGTTGTTTTACTATTAAATAAATAGATTATTTTTGCCCACTTCTAACTAGAGCATATATTCCATGCACCACGCATTTTCAGAACTCAATAAAGCCAAGACAGACTATCAAAGGTTTATTTCGGAGTTTTTGAATGACAGGACTTGTCTCCAGTAATATACAGTAGTACTGCCCTCTAGTGTAAGTGTAAGAAACAAGCCACACGAATAGAAGAGACAGGAGCACTTAAGCATGTACGGCACATCCCAAACGCAGCACTTACATCCAGTATCAACAATCACACACTCCTCCAACACATTTGAAGTGCTCAAGGCTTTGGTAAGAGCAGGAGGCTGTTGTTAGAGATAACACAGTCAGGAGAATAGTGATGCACAGAGTCTCTGATGGTGTTGGCACGGCTCACTCACTCGTGTAGAGAAAGACAGAGACTTGAATGTAGTTTTAGATGAGGGTGGTGAAGCTTTTGAAACCTCTGGCACTGTGATGAGACAGAAAGGGGAGGGGGGACGTTGAAAAACTACATATAATTGTGTGAGTTTTCACAGTTCTAATAGTTAATTAAAAACAAATTTGTTCTATTAATGACATGCTATGGTATGAGGGGTGCTTTATATATGATTAATAATAATAAGGTTATTAAGTGGGTGCTTTTTATACAGGAACTATGAAGCTAACAGACAGATGGGTAAATATATACATATTTATTGATCCCTTGGAAAATTATAGTGTAGAAGCAGGTAAACCCAACATCATAATAGTTTAACACTGTGCTATATACATAACACGCATGCTACACAATATTTTTAATATACCCAATATACAAAATACAGACACAGTAAATATACTGTAGTATATTGTAAATTATATGTTTTGCACTATTGCACATTTTTCACTATTGCACATCTAAACCATGTACATGTTGTGGTGCACAGATATAGTTTATAAAGAACAACAGTACCAGCAACACATTTTAAATTAAGGCTGCCTTACAATGACACTTCTGCCCATGAACCACATAGATGAATTGTATGGCAACATCAGACCCTGTTACACCAGGATTGGATCATCCCACTGCAATCCCGCAAGTGTGTTGTGGAGGCTGTGGAAGCTGTTTGCTGTGGTACTTAGCTTTGGAGACATCACACCAACTCCACAAAGCTGTTGACCGGTTTTCTGTACTCTGGAGCTAGTGGCTTGTTTTGAGAGTGGGCTGGAGACATCTGAGAATATCTGAAAGTGGCTTGACTTTGTGTTGTATTTGAAGTCTAAAGTGTAGTGGGTGAAGAGAACTGAGATAGATCACGAAGAGCTCCCGTGTTGCTCACCCACTGCTTTGACACATAATTCTGTAGTTCACAAATTGAGGTCTGCCCATGAGGTAGTCAGTTTGAATCTAGAACCGGTGAGATATTAACCCTAATCTTGAACTGTTACGCTACCACCACCCACCTCTGAGTCTCATACAACGTTAATCAAAGAAATGAATTTCCCCAGGCTCACGATTTATTTAGTGTATTAATTACGTGAATGGTAGTAATCCACAATTGAACGTGAACATTAAGCAATGAAATGCAAGTAATCAAAACAGCTTTACTCAGGGCTGTCTGCTGTCCTTAACTGTCATTCATCTCTGTCTCTAATGCTCCTAATTCAGACTCCAGAAAGTTCACAGATAAATGTAATTCTGGGAGATCCGTTTGTGTGAATTCGGAGCTGTCGGTCACCCTGAACTTCAGCCACGACGTAAGGCGAAATATCGTACACTAGAGGGCACTCACTTGCTTCACTTAGTTCATCTTTGAGCGTCTTCTCAAACATCACTATTACTGTGATGTTGATGGAATATGAAATGCATTGAAGAAGACATACCCAATATAGGAGAAAAAGGTTTTTCCCACCTGTTCCTTTAGCAATGGAAAGTTCATACGTTTAACTCTTTAGAGACAAATGAAGTATATTATAGAATACTGGCTTAATTTAAAATGCCATTTTTTATTAAAAAAGGAAAATCTATTTGCTGCCCTTTCTCAATCACATACTAGGATTTGTATTGCACATGCATTAACACTGAAGTGTGTATTCTTCAGCTTAATGTGTAGAGACAGCTGGAAGTGAGCCATTCACATTTTTCTTTCACTAAAAAAAATTACAAAACTGTGTCTCTGAGGTAAAGGGTATTATCAAAACGTTGCCTAATATATATTGTCTCAACCAATGGCATTTGGGGAGTTTGGGACTGCACTATCTATTTGGGTAGTGTACAAAAAAGTTATAAAACAATAGGCCTTATGATTCTGCTTTTCTGTTTGGTGCTGTTAGTTGCACAGATGTTACAAACTTCCGACTTAAGGTTCTTCACAAATAATTTACTAATAAACCAGCACAAATGTGCTTTCTTAATTGCTATTGTAGTTCTTGTTCTGTTGATTACGTACGTTTAATTCTTAATGTAGTATCACATTATATTACAAATGTGATTGCGATGCATCTCAGTGGACAGCAAATTATTTATCGTATTACAGAACTCAACTGCATAACCCCATAAATAATTCAATAACTGCCCAATAATGAATAAAACATTCATCCATGCATAGAAAAAAAGAACAGTGTAAGTAATATTCAAGAACTGTTTTATGAAAAAGCAGAACAAAAACATATAGTCAGGCAGATTCATCAGGTTTAATAAGTTATTTAATGAAGGGTTTCTTGGGTTAATTATTCATGTACAAAGAAAACACAGCAAATAAACATTTGTGCTGGCCGGTGTGTGAAAGCCCAGGTCTCAGTCTGCTGCTTTTAAAGGAACTGAAGCAGAGCATCCTTATTAGCTGACTGCTGATTAAACAAAAGCACTCACTGAGAGCCGTCTCTGATCTGCCTTTCCGCTATTGTATTTCTCCTGAACGGAACACCGAGGCTGTTTCTAATTATTATAAGAAGTGCTTAATTAATGCTTTCCTTTGTTCTCATTTCAGCCAATCAGAGGCCTGGAAATCATCGCTAATGATCGGCAGTGCTCAGCACTCTGCATCTCGAGAGCATGCCGATACCGGTACCAATATCACCTGCAAAATATTCCTAACCTTCAGAGAAAACCGTCATTGTGCTCCCTGTGTTTTAAAGAAGACAACTGATTGTATTTGTGTCACCAATTTAATTGGCAGACGCTTCGTCATTTGTGTATTTGCCACGATTTGTTTATAACCTTCAAATTTGAAGGAATAAAGCAGTGATTTGGGCCATCTGTTGCTTGAAAGACTTACAATCTTGTATTTGTTTAATTCGTAGCACTTAAGAAAAGAAACCATGGTAACAAGTGTTTAGGAGGCAACAATTGTCTTTTTGTACTGTGTTACATGCTATCAACTGGATTATTTGCAAGCACATTAATCTGCATTAATCAATAGTTTCTCCTTACCAATGCAGTGTTCTATAAAAGCATGCTTGTGATCAATAAATGCAGGTTTGTGTAGCGCTATATGTTCAGTGTACAGATTATTTGAGAAAACGTGGTGGTGGTTTGCTGGACAAGAGTGTTTCAAAGACTTAACAACCAACGGAAGCTATTCATGATCTTATGTGACCGATCATTGCTGCTGTCAAAAAGCTTTTAGCGTCAACACTTTGGTAAATACGGCAAACACTGCTCTGTACTGAACATGTGTAGGCCAAGCGTGTATCAGTTTGATTGACAGCTCTCTGGCAGCCGTGGGACTTCAGTCTGATAATCATTGATTCAGGCATGTTGAAAATAGAGCATGTTTACTCTTTTTGGTACTGGAATCTTTTCAGAGAAAAACTATTCCTGCGTGTGTGCTGGATGATCCTTTGATAATATAGCTTAAGTAAAAGCCATAAAGAGATTTGGTTTGTTAACTATAACTTCATGTATAGAAATTTCTGTGTTTGTGGAAACTCTTGTAATAAGTCTCTTAAACCTGCACCCAAAACAGTGAAATTTTCAGAGGAGTTAGAGTTTGGCTTTAACTAAATAAATCCAATGATTGTTTGTCTTTTCCTTATCATATTCTAACTGAAAATAAACAAAACTGAAGACCACATCATCCCCTGATTATATGAGTAAACATTTCATTTGACTCATGCACAGGGAAGTGAATTATCCCTGGAATGAATGCTGCCACGCTCAGGAAGTTGACCAGGGAAATTCAAAAGAGCATTCGCAGAACTTTAGAGAGAGATCAAGCAAACATTTGGATGAACTAGATTTTTTAATGAAAACGTGAGCTGTCTTTGCCTGTGCGAAATTCGCTTTCATGGTGTTAGAGCATTGTTGATGCTTGCCCAGACGTTTCTATGCAGTTGCTAAGGTGATCTGATTGGTTGCCAGGAAATTGCTAGGTGGTTGCTATCTGGCCCAGGTCACAAGACCCCACCCCATATTTCCAGAATGTTTTACACATTGTTGAACTATTAAAGGTGAATACTGCATCTTGGCAGCAGTGTTATTGTTTTTAGAGAGCTTTCCAGAAAATCATCCCAAAATCTTCGTCCCACCATAAGATAATGATAAAACGATGCATTCATTGCAATATACTCTTGTTAATGCAAGCGTCAAGCTCCCCAATGGTTGAGCCAATATCACAACCTTGCACCTTCTTGAACCCAGAGGACATTTAATATGGAGATTATTCACATAATTAAGCACCACATTGGCGTTTAATGTTGTGCGTATCAAGTTTCCCAAAGTTGCGTCACAAATTGCCTGCTATATAGACTTTGTGCTCCACAATCTACATCTACAGTGTGAAAAATCTTCTTTCCAGCTGTGAATCTTTGCTTTAAACAAAACTCAAAAGCGAGCTCCAGTTTCAACTGAACACCATCTGAGGGGCCGACTGTTATTTTTGCAACACATTATCATATTGATCCTGTGTTCTGCATGCTGTTTGTGTAGCCTCATTGCTAGGAATGCATCCACAAACATCTTGGCCCAGCAGTTAAGCAAAGAAAAGCGTAGTCCTCCCAAAATAAGTGCTTAAATATTCATCATGATGCATATTTAGCTTTTCTGACCACAAATTTGAATGTGATCCATCTCCATGAGTAGGCAGATTAATAATTGAGCGCTAGTTAAATAACAGGAAAATGAGTTGGCCGTGAGAACCAGCAGAAGATAGGCTGGAGTATGAGGTGCAACAAAGAAAGGGAAACCGGTTTAAACACTTGAGGGGTAACGTAATAAATCCCTGCATTCACTTTTGTGTATGTCACTGAGATATCATATCTTGGGGATATACTGAAGGATATTAATATGGATAGATCAGAGGTCATCAAATACCACAGACCAGATCTAACCTCATAACTGCTAGTCATTTCTCATAAATTCTCATAATTATAAACATAGCATAGCATGCAGAGAAGTGGCACATAATTTAAAATGGCAAATGTACAGACGTAATAATGCCTAATTCTGTATATGTTTTTATTATCTGATTCTGTACTGGACAAGATGCAGTTTTGAAAGATCATGGCTCTGTTCCAGATTGATTTGAAATTGTGGTCTTGTTTTGTCTCATTTATTATATAGGTTTTTTAAGCTTTATATAAATGCCCTTGGTTACAAAGTGACAAAATAATTGTGCAAATTATTGATCTGCATGTCTAACCCTAATCCATGTTTGACCAGATTTACCAATGTTGACCACTGTTAAACTTAAAACTTATTATTGTAAACAAAACTGCTTTTCATTGTGGTCTACATGTTTTTGTCACAATAGCGGAAAACCGCGACATCAGGCCGAATTAAACACTGTTTGGAGAAAGATTTCAATTAAGAGCGATTTGATTAAATCTCAATTTACTGGAGTTAGTAAAGCTTGCTTGACTCCCGCTCGTGTTGGGCTGCGGATCTCATGGCCAGATTGACATTTGGAAGTGTTTAGACCCGCCACCTGCTTCCTTGCTCATTTCCCTCCGCGTAACGGGAGCTTGCGCACAGACTGAGTCGCGATCTGTCCGGGATAAGTTATCGCCGTCGCGCGTTTTCGCAGGTCACGTGTCTGTCACCCCGCATCCGACCGGCTCCACGGACCGACCGAATAAGGATTTATGTCTAAGATGTTATCCGCTCATTAAAGTCACCGATGGACTCTCCTGGAGAAGGTAAATTCAACCTGCTCAGGCGTAATAGTCCCCTCCACCATTCCACAGCAGTGCGCAATGAGAGCCAGAGAGAGCCATTATTCTTGTGCCGGCTGACTAGCAGCAGGCAGGATAATGAACTAAGGAGAGGGTTAGGGCACCCGGAGGAAATAAGGCTTGCACGGCAGAGGTAAATTCACCATAAGAGACAAACACCGTAAGGAGTAAAGGTCTCTAACTGACAAGGAAGGACATAAAAAGTTTTTCAGTGGTTATTGAGTGGAAATATATTTTCACGTATTTATTTATTTGTTTGTTTATTTATTCATTTATGGGAATTTTAGACACTTTGCCAGTGAAAAAGCATTATATTGAGTGCATATTTCCATTTATGAGCATAGCCTCAAGGCAAGGCGAAGGCAAAGTGGTGTGACAGGGTTTTAAATTGCCACACGCTTGGCGTGCGCAAAGCATCTCGCACAGTTTGTTTATGAATGTGCATTAAATAGGCTGTTAAAGGCTAAAAGTTGTACCTATGCTTTTGGAATGTTATTAAATCATTTTTAATAGTGTTGGAACTGATAGGGATGCACTAAATGCATCCCGTGAGAAAATGAGCTAAATCTTTAACTCTAAAAATAAAGAACAGTGATAAAACACAGAGATTGGAATTTAGGAACATTTCACATGGTATTAAATATGATGCGTGATGATTTTCATGGAGACAATGCGACTAAAGTCAAACAGCAATTCAAAACGCAAATGACCAACTAACACTACTTTAGGAATTCATAGCTGCCCTCGGCAAGTATAAACAGATATTCGCTGTGGAGCTCAAATTGTACTTGTACAGTCATCTAGATCAATAATCAATGCCACACATGATGACCTTACTCGCTTCTCCTATAGTGAACTGCTGAGTAAGCTTTGCCTGGAGCTTTGAGGTTTCTCTGTATTTCTTCCAAACTGGATGAAGACCAAGTCCCTGTCTGCGTTTGTTTTTGTCACCCTGTTCTCTACGCCAGATGGTTTGACAGTCTTGCCAGAAGCTGTTATGGCCTTCATGGATCCGCTCCTCCTGACAGCACATAAGTAAACTTAAGCTAAAGGCAAGAGAGGGTAATTACACGTAGGCTAAGCTGAGCTCCATTTCCCATGATTATAGTGGTTGGCATGCACTGCTGCAATTTTCGGATTTGATTGGATTGAACTGCAGAATGTTGCAGTTGCTGCTGTATTTTGTTGCAATATCACAATCAGAATGTTCTCAGGGTTTGTAATGAGAATGTAAAAGCCATGCTACAGTTTTGCAGCATTTTGTAGTGAGCTGCCTGTGAATTCTAAGAGAGGACAATCCCAAAATGCATTGCCACGAGCTCAGTGGAAAAACCAAGATGGTGGACGAGGTGAGAAGAATGTTAAGGGAAACGTATTTTTCGTTCAAAACTAAAAAAAGTACTGATTAAAAATAGTTAACGTGAGCAAATAGAAAAGTAAATGCACTGAAAAATTAGTCACGAGAACACAGTCACAAGAACACAAACTATTTCTGGTACGGTAACAAACTGAAACCTGTTTCAATTGGCGCGCGTGGATCCGGGGCCTAATGGCTTTCCAGCTTAACACACACAAATAGCAGTCATGCCTCCCAGCTTCCTCATTAGCATAGTTAATCCTGTGTCTTGAAGAGGGTTGAGTAAAA
>JAZGTK010008183.1:0-18560 GCA_036877625.1 Ambastaia sidthimunki
GTGTGGGCAGAGACTGCAGTACTAGTTCATGGTTCTTTAGAGGAATATAAAACTGAAAGGGAACCGAGAACTGAACACGCATCTGAGTCCTGATCCCGCTTTCTTCTTAAAAGGTAAAAGATTGATTCCTATATGAATGCAGCATTCTTGCCACAGATAGCTAAAGAAACTATTTTTAATTGCTTTATTGTGTATGATAGAGGTTAAACGTTTGCTATATGGCCTTTAATATAGCAATGTTTGTTCTTGTAAACTGTAGTATGAGAGCAATGCAAATATATGTTTATTATGGGATGCCATGATGAGCAGAATATTTAAACATTTCAGAAAGATAAAAAACTCTTGAATGGATCTGTAATGATTTTCAAGAGTCAGCACAGAATTACAGTAGGATAGTAAGATTAGTTTATTTTTAACTACTTGTACTATTATTTGTGTAATTTATTATACACATTTGTACTTTTACAATAAATGTTATTTAGTTTTATTATATGAGCTGTTATTTGTTGTATGGATGTAGTGAGAGAGGACATGAAGTTAGTTGGTGTGAGAGGAGAGAGGTGAGAAGAGAGGGTCAGATGGAGGCAGATGATTCGCTGCGGTGACCCCTGAAAGGGAACAGCCAAAAGAAAAAGATTTGTAATGTATTGCTGAATGTTAATCTCTAATGTGGCCCATGAAAGAATGTTTTCTGTGAGAAAGACGGGTGGAATGTTGAAATGAAGAGATTCTGTGTTCAGATGACACTGTGGCACCAGCTGCAGCTGCTGGACTCGCTGTATTTGGAACAAGTGGATCAGCTGTACGATGACGCTTTTCCAATGGAGATCCGTCAGTATCTCAGTCAGTGGATCGAGAGTCACGACTGGTGAGATTTCTTTGACATTTAAAACTGTTTATATGTTACATTTTTATTTACCTTTTACATTTTTGAATGTGTTTTAATTTTAATAGTAAATTCTTTCATTTTTTACATTATTAATTGAATTAATGTTTGAATGAATTCTGTTGAAATTGTTCCTCACTGCTGTTGTTGGTTGTAGGGATTCGGTTGCCAGTAACGTGTCCCTGGCGACGCTACGCTTCCATGAGCTCTTGAGTCAACTGGATGAGCACTACAGCCGTCTCAGCCTGGGAAACAATTTCCTGTTACAGCATACTATACGCAAAATCAAGCGGAACCTACAGGTGGGCAATGTCTTCCAAAAACATTTCAAAAAGTTCAACTACAGGAAATGGCACAGCCATAAATAACTGTGTCTTATTAGATGCACTTCCAAGAAGATCCTGTTCACATGGCTATGATCATATCCAACACTCTGAGCGAGGAGCGGAAGATACTCAACAGTGCCGTTAATTCTAAGGTAGAGCATTCGTTCCTCAGTCACACTGACATGTGCTGCACTGACATGCCAAACCCTTGCTGTACATAGTGTTTCTTTTCACTCGTGCCTGCTTTTATCTTCAGAGTAAATCAGATTCATCACAGGGGAGCGTTACAATGGAACAACAACATGAGCTGGAAAATAAAGTCGGCAGTCTGAAGAAGAGTGTGCAGGTAAACCATCAGACAGCAACGTTTCACATTCAACGGCCTGAACCATTTATCACAACATTTGCCTTCAGCGTGTGAACAGAACAGCCTTATCGTTCTTCATTACCGTTATTATATGATAGAGCTGATAATGTGATTATTTTGGCGATCTTCATCCCAGAAGCAATTACAGCTTGAACCAACGTTAATGTCAAGACATTCATTTTGTTTTAACCAGCTGTGACATGAAATTTTTGTTTACACCCAGCAAACCGAACAAGACATTCAGGTTCTGGAAGATGTACAAGATGAGTATGATTTCAAGAGAAAAACCTTACAGAATCGAGGTAATATGAAACACTGTATTACTGTATATCCACTTATCCTTTGGTATTTGCTTATACTATGATGTTACAGAGTGAAGAGAAAGTGTTACGATAATTCTGAAACTGACATGAGATTTTATTCTTGCAGTGGAAGTTGAAATGAACGGCTGTATAACAAAAGAGATCCAGCAGGAGGAAATGGTCATTAGACAAATGTTTTTTGAGCTGAACAAAAAAAGAGAGGTGGGACAAGAGTAAATGAACCTACACACTGATTAAACAGCAAGCGTGATGACAATCAAGTGTGTGTGTGTGTGTGTGCAGGTAGTGATAAAAGAAATAGCGAGTGTACTGACTGTAGCAGAACAGATTCAGCAAACACTCATATCAGAGGAGCTGCCTGAATGGAAGCACAGACAGCAGATGGCCTGTATCGGAGGACCACCCAACGCTTGTTTGGACCAGCTTCAGAGCTGGTGAGAACCTTTATGAGATGCCACAAATGACCACAAATGACTCACAATTGTCCAGTTACAACACTACAGTATACATATGAATTGCTCCATGCATCCCTCCTCCCACCCAGATCCGTTTATCTAAAGCTGGGCTTAACTCTTGAGCCCACTAATCGAATGGATTCGGTTTACTGTCACTATTAACATATGAATCAAGTTTATTTAATGCATGAATCGTGCTACAGGTTCACAATCATGGCTGAGTGTTTGCAGCAGATTCGCCAGCAGCTGAAGAAAATTCAGGAACTGGTGCAGAAATTCACCTATGACAACGACCCCCTCACTCTGAGCAAGAGCCAGCTGGAGGATCAGGCCCTTTCACTCTTCAAAAACCTCGTATCAAAGTAAGAACGCACTCTATTCGTCATGTTTGGATTCATACACAAAGCACAAGACTTTTATAAGAGCAGCAGTTGGTTATTGTATGTCGATTGTAGTGGGAGGGGAGTTGTGGCTTTAAAAGTTCACAGGGGAATTTTGTGGCGTATGTGATGAAAGGACGAAACAGGCGGTTGTGATGTGTGTGTCAGTTCTCTTGTAGTGGAGAGACAGCCGTGTATGCCCACACATCCACACAGACCTCTGCTGATAAAGACAGGAGTGCAGTTCACTGTGAAGATCAGGTAGTTTCAAGTTTCTGTCACTGTGTGTCTTTACAATATCTGTGGAAAATCCAATTACCTTATATTTGAATATGTCTGGGAAACTTGATTGTGATTGTGTAGATTTTATTGTTAAGATTAATTCGTGTAAATCTAATAAACTTTATCCTTTTATAGATCACTTGTCAAACTTCCAGAGCTGAACTGCCAACTCAAAGTAAAGGCCTCTATTGACAAGTAAGTGTCTGTCTGTCTGCCTGTCTGTCTAATTTAGATAGATAGATGGATCTGTCTGTCCAAATTAATTTATATGTCTCTTCTGCTTTAGGAATTTGGAGTTAAACGGAACAGAAGTGAGAAGGTCTGTTTCATCTTTCATAGTAATTCAGTTTTTAAGAGCTTTTTCATGCATGCCACCGAACCGCTCATGATACAGAAGTCTGTCTCGTGTTCTAGATTCCGGAAATTCAACATTTTAGGGACGACCTTTAAAGTCATGAACCTGGAGGAATGCAGTGGATGTTTGGCTGCAGAATTTCGTCATTTGGTATGACATGACACATGCAACATGACAGAGATCATAAATTGATGTAAATGTCTAATGATGTTCCGTCACTCTGATTGCCACAGCAATTAAAAGAGATGAAAAGCAACAGAGCAAATGAGGTATGTCCATAAAATGATATCTGTTACTGTAAAGCTATGACCAGCTGTAATATATTCCTGTGTTTTGTTTCAGAATTCTCTCATCATTTCTGAAGAGCTGCATTTAATTAGCTTTGAAACCCAGCTGCTTCAGACAGAACTATGTATCGATTTATCGGTAAATTGACTGTTTGGAAATCAGCATTTAAAAGGAATCTGCTATAACAATCACATCTAACAGAAACATGATGTTTAAACAGATCACATCACTGCCCATTGTGGTGATCTCACATGTGAATCAGCTCCCCAGCGCCTGGGCCTCCATCCTGTGGTACAACATGCTTTCCAGTGAACCTCACGTATGGCTGTTTCCCGTTATTAGTGTTTCCAGAAACTGTGTCTGTCTACCATTGAGGTTTCTGTCCTGATTCTTGCTCTCTATCTTAGAATCTGGCCTTCTTCATGAGTCCTCCTCCTGTGAAATGGGGGCAGCTTTCAAAGATCATCAGTTGGCAGTTTTCTTCAGTCACTAAGCGAGTGCTGAATTCTGATCAGCTCAGAATGCTGGCAAATAAACTGCTTGGTGAGTTTTTGTTTTCTTTCACCACTAAAGACGGGACAGAATAAGTGCTTATAGTTAAATGCTTAGAACACCCAGCAAACAATTTTAGGTTTTGAAAACATTTCCACAGAAACGTTAAAAATGTTCTAGGAACGTTCAAAACGTCCATTGTTTATTGCTTGGTTATATTATATAGAACATTATTCTAACATTTTTAAAACATTCCACTAACATCCCAAGTATAACATTTTTGATATATTTTAAGAAAACATTTGACTAAAATTACTGCAAGAATGTTTTTGATAACTTTTAGAGAACGAAGGCCAATGTTTTGACAATGTTCCCTGTTAGCTGGAGAGTTTGAAACTCTTATATTTGACGTTTGTTTTCAGGTCCTGAAGCTGAAGGCAACCCAGAGGGTCTCATCTACTGGAATCAGTTTTGCAAGGTGAAATTGTTCATGAAAAACAGAAAGCATTGTTTTCACTTTCTGTAAGAAAACATGCTTCTCTGTTGTCCACATGATTTACTGAAAAACAAAACTTGAGATGAAACCCACAAAGAGCAGATATGAGTGCAGTTTAGATACATGTTTGGATCTGTCTGTATCTTTCAACACAGAGATCCAGTTAGTTAAAGTTTCAACTATATATCTATTAATATTTCATGGGAGAAATACAAATATAAAAGTGTTTTTACACAGATGTCTGCTAATGAGAGAGGAATACCATTCTGGCTGTGGATAGATGGAATTCTGGACCTTATTAAAAGACATTTACTCAACGTCTGGAATGATGGGTAAGAAATTTAACCTTTAACCTGTGCCTTAAGATTTCAAAACCATGACAGAAAAACTATTTTGACTGTAACTTTGTGATTCTAACAATTCTATTTTGTATACACTCAAGTCAATCTGTTAGTCAGTAATATGTAGAAGATGCAGTGGTTTAATTGCACAATGGAACGTCTAACTGACAACCAGTTTCATTACAAATGTAGGAAATAAAGAAATAAACTAGCTATAATGATAAAGTCCAAATTGCCTGTCAGTCAGTCGGGTTCTGGTCTTCTGTTTGCTAATGCACCAGATACATTATGGGCTTTGTGAGTAAGATGGAAGAGAAGATTTTGTTGCGAGACAAACTGCCGGGCACTTTCCTTCTGCGCTTCAGTGAAACTTGTCGAGATGGAGGCATCACCATCACATGGGTGGAACGCTCACAGGAAGGTGCGTGTCAGTTTGAAGTTTAGTTTACGAGATGTTTTGAGAAAAACTGTCTTTTAATGATGCCACTTATGTGTGTATAATCAAGTGTTTGAATTGCAGGTGAACCTAAGATCCATTCTGTGAAGCCCTACACGAAGTCAGATCTGGCGAACATCTCATTACCAGATGTGATTCGAGACTACACCCTCACTGCTGCACTGAAAGTTCCAGTCAACCCCCTCATCTATCTGTACCCAGACATCCCCAGAGACGTGGCCTTCAGCTGCTACTACACCAGCTCCTCTGAATGTAAAGCAGATGCTCTTTATACTGACATTAATGCATGTGATGGAACCTTCTGGAACCGCTACAAAAGAATTCTATATTGTACGAGTGGCACTAAATAATGAACATATATTACAGTGGAAAAAGTGTGATGTATTTAATTAGGACGTTTTTGGACACTTAAAAATCCATAACTGTTTTTACATGTAGCAAAGTATCATACCAAGATAGTACAAACTATTATCAAAGGGTTAGGGTTATATCAAAATATTTCAGATAAAGACATTTGTGATTTGTAAAATGATAAAAAATAGATACACTCTTCAAAATGAAAACAGTTTCTTTACATTAATTCTGATCAAATACAAAGTTGAATTTATTGGTGATGAATGATGTCAATTCTAGTGCGTTTTAGACATTTGTGTGACATATTAATGACAAATATCATTGGACAAATATTGACAAATATTAACAGCAAACAGTCTGGGTTCACCATACAGGTCTACAGGATATGAGCTATTGTGAATTTTGACTTAACATCAAAATGTTTGGATTAAAAAAGTTCTTTATTTCCTCAGCTGCTGATGAAATGGAGATAGACAGACCCATCTGCCCATATATGAACAGACGCTTGATTCCTGTGTCAAAAGTGTAAGCTACTTCCTGTTAAACATAAAGAAATGACATCAGCAAAAACATCATTTTTAACTGAGAAAAGTAACTTTATTTTTCCATGTTTTTAGTCCTATTTCAAGACTTCAGGACAGTTCCAGACCACATCAAGAATCTGAGGTTTGTGTGTCAGTGGAGGACCAAGATTCAGTTTTTATTCTGTTTTTTTTCAAATACTGTCACACAGGTAACAATAACAGTGATGATTGATGACAGATTTTTCTTTCCACAGGTTCCGTTCTCATGTTAGCGTTCCAGCTCTACAGCTTCTATTCTGCACCTTTCAAAAGAAGAGTGACAATATTTACAGTTAAAACCATGTACCCTAATCATTCTCTTTTTAATCGTTCCCTAACTCTTGTTATTATTGAGAATGGAATTATATTGTGTGAATTTGTGTACCAAATACTACAGAAACGGGATGCTTACAAACTGCTTAATTTGTCTGAGAAAAGGGACATCCTGTTTTATCTAGTGGAGCTTTTATTTGTTATTTCACATCAAAATATGTCTATATACTGTACTGTAAACCACTGTCTTAACTGCACATGTACACAGACAGTTACACCCTAAAAGTCACTAGAAAATAAATGACATCCTACAGTTTCAGATTGAATCACGCATTTGTCTACAGCAGAACAAAAGTTGATAAATGCTATTTAAGATTAAACAGTTTGTATTGATTAAAATATTTTCTGACATCAGTCTAGTTCACTATGAAGATCAGGCAGTGGAAAAAATGCATCAACAGACACTGTTATACCCTAACTTTAACAGACTATTTTTATTATTTACATATATTACAATAAAACTATCACTTATTGATCATGGCACATCAAAATAAATGTTTATGTCACACTGTCTGTGGCCAGATTCAGTCCAACAGACATCACAAAGAATTCAATTTGCTTTAATCAGTGTGTGTTCAGGTGAACACTGAATTAACTCTGAAAACAGATTTAAAAACTATTTAAATCTATGGTAATACACAGATAGTCATTTGTAATCTATATACGAGTAGGATTCTTTATAGAGAGAAAAGTTGTCTGTAATAGTTTACCAGGTGTGCACAACATTTATAATGTGACTTTCAAACACATTCTTTGAAATGTAGATTTTAACACTTTTATACCCAGATTACAAACATTATCTACTTGAAGTTAATATGTGGAGGCTCTTATGTAAATACTGTTAACATTTGTGTGTTTTAAAGAACACTTTAAAAATTGTAATGATGATGATTAGCAGAAATAACGTCTTTGGTTCAAATAAGTGTAATGAAATTAACACTAAAATTATTTGAAATTTAGAAAATTAACAGTTTTTGTCTTTATCAAGAGTGCATGCAAAATTTAAATTATATATCACCAAAATAAAATGGTGACTTAAAATGTTAAACTATAGTAAATAAAAAAAATAGTTTAGTGGTTCACAGAATACAGTTGTCAGCTTTCACCAGACATCACTGTCATGTAAGCAGAGAATAACAAAAAGTGTTACAACATGAAATCACTCATACAAAGCCATTTTCAGAAGAAAGCTGACAACCAAAAGAGAAATCAAAATGTCTCACAGAAACATTAAAACCACACACACACACTCACACTAGTGGCTGATATTGGTTATATCTCCAGCATCCCATCCAGATGTTTCTCTGTGTGTCTGCTGCAGGGTTTGCAGATGGACTGTATTTATCTTTGTACTCTTGCAGAAACTCCAGCACGTCATGATGACCAAACTGTCTGGCCTCATCTACTGGTGTGATGCCCCATCTGGAAGGACAATATCTGACACTCTTTGACCAATGCGTTTCCATTACTTGTCCACTGGTTTGTAATGACTGGATTTCTTGTTTTAACGGTTATTTTGTATGGATTTCACTGACAGAGAGCAATTTCCAGCTGATAACACATTTGAGCATAACAAAAAAAAATGAATTATAGACATGATCCTTAAAGGTCTTCTTAGTTTAGTAATTTTCAGGAAAATTCGCTAATTTGTAAATATGTAAAGGTCCATATGTATTCTTAATGAAAGCTGAATGACCTATACTTCTGTATGGGTTCACCTGTCTTTAGGACTGGGGTTCACCTTACTGGCCTCCAACAGAAACCGCACGACCTCCGTGTGTCCTGAAAACTCATGCAGCACATATAACTATAGACATGCTGCAGATGCTGTAGACTACAGTTCACCGTCTCTGTCACTTCCTCAGTTCCTTACCAAAATAAAGTCACAAATCTCATTTAATAAAATGTTTTTAGAATGTCACACCAGGTTTGTTACACCTCACCATTCAACCAGCAAATTTAACTGGAGTGAAAACATTTGTGACAAACTAAACTCCGGACAATAGGATAATGTGTATGTGTGTGTGTTGTACCCTCAGCAGCAGCTACATGCAGAGCAGTCCTGGAGTCATAATCCCTCAGTTCCATGTCCATGGACGACAATGCAAACCTGAAGCCACATATACAGATATTATAGAAACACTTAGAACAGAGAACATTTGGAGTAAATAAAGATCTCTGTACCTTCTCAAAGCAGACACATCTCCTGTGTAGGCAGCAAACAGAAGGTTGAGGACAGATTTTACCTGGAATGATAAAGAAGAGCCGTTGTGGAACATCTGTGTGATCAGCTGTGATGGAGGGAAGAGGAGCGACGGCCTGTTTCTTTAGCTCTAATGGATAGAAGTGAAGAGAAAACTGGCGAGAATGAACCATCAAATGGAAAGAATAGGTTAAAAAATAAAATGTGTTGAGACACAAGACCTTATTTCAGGAGACTGCAGCCTTTATCAGACAGCCATACTGATGGTAGACAGACTCGGTTATGGTTGGCAACAGCAATGTTATGATTCAAGTTTGCGGGAATGTATTTACAACATGCATCTTAAACGTGCTGTATATTGCTTTGGCTGAAAGCATCTAAATATATATATATGTTAATGTAAACACTGTAAAAAAGTTCAGCTTGATCTTGACAGGTAGATGATAAGACTACAAACATGCATATGTGTAGGAAACATTATAAGGGTGGATTGTGGAGAGCTTTAGTTAGCTAGTAGCTGAAACATTCTTTTAGGATTGTCAAAACATATTTTAAGCCAAGCAAGCATGCAAATAAATAAAGGCTGGTATTGCTTTGACAGGAAAACACCACTAGAGGGAACCAATAACTTGTGTTCCTGTAGTTCAGTTGGCTGAGCATCGTGTTAGCAGCACAAAGGTTGCGGGTTCAATTCTCGAGAACACACACTGAATAAATGTATAACCTGAATGTACTGTAAGTCGCTTTGCATAACAGCATCTTCCAAATGCATAACATGTATATGCAAAATCAGATAATATATAAGTAGAAATAGAATACAAGTATAATAGCAATATAATAGTATACAAGTAGACATGAAAGCTCAGTAAGACAAAAGCAAATAGAAGCAAACACAAACCTGTGCTTTTCATGCAGGCTGTGGTACAGAACCAGACTTTTACAGTAAAACAAATTCAATCAAAAAACACTTCCACAGAAAAAGAACTAATGAAAAAACATGAAGAACTGATGAAATTAATGACATTAAAATTCATTTCACATGACAATGAGGTGAGATGAAATACATTTAATTATTATTGATACAAAACAAGCAAACCAGTTACATCAACACACAATGAGAAAACAGAATAAAAATAAAGTTTACGTGGGCATGTTATGACTACAATCAGGTGATGGTGAAATGTGATAATGCACTCAAAATGTAAGATAGACATTCTATTACATTAAAAGCAGAAGTCATCACATCACATGGCAGTTCAGGTAATGAGCACAAACTGTTATTGTAAAGCATTTACAAACAGCCCATCTGTATCGTTAAAGCAGTCTGTAAGAATCACATCCACCCATAATCTGTAACACTGTAGCAGCACAAAACATCAGATCCTGTTACATGACATGAAACCAAAACACACGGACAACAATCTGATGAACAAACCTGTAGCAACATTTCTCCTTATGAAGAAATATTCATTCCTGTGAATGCATAAAGCAAATTATGCAAACATAACTGGAAAATACAATGAAAGCATGAATTAATACAGAATGAATTTATACATAATGAAACAAATACAAATATGTTTTCATCAAAACTTTAAAATACTTTAAAAACCAGCCTGATGAGGGCAGTATCCCCCAATATTACAAATTCCATGACCCATCAATAATGTGTGTAACATTTTTAGCAATAAAGAGTTTGTATGGATGCAGAAAGAGCATTTTACCTTCAGATCAATAACTTTACAGCGGTGAACACAGGTTTAAAATGCTGTTATACTGTTATATATCTCTGTTATATCTGTTATACAATGTTTATTAGTGAAGTGCCTTCTAGACACAGACTCACTCAGACCATATCATGACTTCACATAAATAACTCTAGTTAACTCAAATAACCAAATGAATAACTAACGGTAAGCTGCTGGCAGCTAATCGCCAACAGCTGAGACACATGAGTAAGCAGAAGTGTTTTTTTAACTTTGCTTTGACTGCAAGGTGATAATCAAATTACATTCTCTCCTGAAGGGAAAAGGTGTTTAAATGAACTAGTTGAACTTATCCTTGAAACCTGACTGACCTGTGAAAGCAAAAACACACGGCACCTAAATCTGACCCCACTCTGAGGGGACAGAGTGGACCTGTTCACGCACTTGTGAGTGTGTGAAAAAGTGAAAGAAAGTGACATGTATTTGTCAGTTATGGTTGCCCATAACCGAAATGTGTCCTCTGCATTTAACCCATCCYTMGTGAGGAGTGAACACACACTGCAAGTCRTGAACACACACACACACACACACACACACACACACACACTGGAGCAGTGGGCCGCTATCACTGCAGCGCCCGGGAGCAATCGGGGGTTTGGTGTCTTGCTCAAGGGCACTTCAGTTGCTACCTGCCGGCGCTGGAATCGAACCAGCAACCTACTGATTACAAGCTCGACTCCTTAACCAGTAGACCACAACCGCCCCATGGATGTGTGTGTTTGTAACATCATAAAGTTCAATGCTCCAGAAAGCGTTGCAACAAGACTAATATATTATAGACTCTATGTGTAATGTGCCTAATTATATGAGAGGAAACTTTCAACTGTAATTTAAGAGAAGCACCTAGAATCTCTGTTCAGCAGTCAATCCTCAACTTCCACCAAAACCCTTGAGAGTAAATGTACAGAAAAATCACACTGGCTACGTCCATCAACAAACTGACTGGAAGGAACAAACCTTGACAACTACAACAGAATCACCAGACACAAGCTCCACATCCTGCACCATACAAATCCACCATCACCAACACACTGAACTGTAAAACAGAAGACACACTGACTGTGGCATATATATTACCACACTGAGCTTCAATGAAAATAAATAAATGTGTATNNNNTATATATATATATTAATTCTGATCCATTTTAGTTGTGATCTTCAATATTCTCCATCCTATAGACTACAGTAGTGGAGCTGTCTTCATTGCACTCGGTAGACGTAACCTCTCTCCACACGCTGTCTTTGAGAGCTAACTCTTGCTGAAGGCTCTCGTAATCCAGGGGTCCAATGGTGTGCTGTTGTGCAACACAGAGAGTGTATTAGTGTGTTTATGGGAAAATAACCTCACAACCATGTCATTGGTACAAGCGTCATTCAAACTTCTACATACACCCCATCCCAGACGTGACTGTTTGCAACATTACATGTACAACCATCTACTGTTGGTTGTAGGAGCAACAAGAGCACACCACTGGTTGAGTCAATGTTACAAGCTGCGCTGGTCAGATGTTCAGATGAACAGAGCAATGCTTTAAAAGCAGCACTTCTCAGGTTATTCAGCCTACAAATAGTAATTTAATTAGTTTAATTAGTCGTTTTAATTTGATTATGCTTTCATAAACCAATGAGAGTAAATGTGCTCTCAGCAGATTTACCATGTTTGAAATCATTTTCCAAATTTCCCCCAAAATTAACAGAATGCAAAACAATGCAAATTTTGTCTGGGCCTACAAATGAAGCAAAACCAGAAAAGCAATCTCTTCCAGATGAAACGAGTTTAACACAGAGGATACAATCAGCATGCAGAATTACAATCTCATTCTCAGCTGAGATCTTTTAACCCCTGATGGCCACAAACAGCTACTTAACTAGCAGTGCATACAATGTCAAAATGTTCCAGTAGGGGCGCAGTGTCTGTGTGGCTGAATTTGTAAAGCAAGAATGCTGTGCCTAATGAAAATAACCAGCGATATTCTCAGCTACAGAGTCCTGAGTAAATGTTAATAATTCCCTTCATCAGTCACTCATACAAGATGTGATGTAGAACATCGATCGGGCAGGTGGGAGGGGCAAGGCTTGCGGGCAAACAGAAGAGGGCACTCACCCGCTGGTCTCCTCCCTCCCGCCGAGGATCAAGTTTCTTGGTAAAGTGCCTCAGGTTATCATAGTTGTGAAAGTTGAACAAGGACACCAGATCCTACAACACAGAGCACAGAGATCAGTGCCAGAGGGCAACGTCTTAGAGCACACACACACACACACACACACACACACACACACGGTACAAAAGAGTGTGCGGTCAACAATAAGGTCACCTCTTATTACAGCCCCATGATAACACTGAAATGAGCTTTCATCACAATGTCATTAAGGCAGTTAGGACCATGCGATCGTTTCACATTTTCAGATCAAAAAGTTGCTGTGGTTCGAGATAATATGGGGTATTGCCAAAAATGACAACAGAATTTATCAGACTACAGTATCAGACCTAAAGGAATATTATGGGTTGAACACAAATGAAAATCTGCTGTTATTTCTTTACGAAAATAGGTAAAGAAATGACACTGTCTTACTTTATTGAGGTGGTCAGTATGAGCAGTGTGAGGTTCTGCCGCCTAACTTTGTATTTTCCATGGAAAATGTCTTGAATCTGACCTTCACACTGTACGTCACATTATAAAGCCAGAGGGATGAAGTTCACTCATTCAGAGCCTTCACTCAATTACGTGGAAAGTTGGCAGAAATAATGCTGGCAAGAATATCTGATTGTCTAATATTATGTCTTGTGACTGACTGTTTATCCAGCAAATTTCCAGAAAAGTAACTATAGCATAACATATAGTCAGAAGATTTTGGCTTTGCTGCCTCACTCAATTACTAACAGGACAGAAGCTTTGCTTCCCTTGTTGAGGTCAGACTACACATGACACAGTCTATGACCCTGACATCATCAGAGCACAGGAAGTAATTACAGACTCCATAAAAAAGCAGAGAGGCTCCACAGCGAATCACAGATATTGAGACTCCAGCAAGAGCTTGTTCTCAGGCAGATCTAATAAAACACTGCCAGACTCAGATCAGTAATTAAAAGAACCTACATTTTATGAAATGGAAAGGTTCTCCAGATGTTTTTTATGAAACATACAGCTTAAAAGGTTCTTCTATAGCATCATGAAGCACCTTTATTAAAAGTGTAGCATCTTTCATCATATCATGCTGAGAACTGTCACACACCGTGCAGAACTGTATTCCCCGAACACTGTTGCCAAGCTTGTCTAACGGAGGAGACCAGCACATGATTCCCATCACATTGGGAACAACCAGCAGAATTCCTCCTGCCACACCTGACTTGGCCGGAAGACCCACCTGAATAAAACAAGTAAATAAATAATCAGAAAGTAATTGAATTACTAGCTGTCTTTTGTAACCCAGAAAGTGGGTCTAGTTTGTCTAGGATAGTCGTTTGTTAGTGCATGCTGGCTGACCATCCTGGACCAACATCAAACCAGCTGCCAACTGTTATCTTAAGGTGGTCAAGAATGACATCCAGCTTGTCAACCAGGTAATAAACAGCTCACACTAGCAAATGACCTGCTAGAAACCAGTAACCATACTTGAAAACACAGCTTTCATCTAAAACTTGATTTTCTTTTGAAAATAATAATAATAATAATCATTTTTGAAGAAAAAAATGTCTTTAAACTTTGTGCATTTGGACAGGTTATCATGTAAACATCTATTTAATGTACATTGTTTTCATAATTTTGAGAAGCTGGGGATTTGATTGTGTTTGTGTGAATGTGGTTTGATAAGCAATGACTTGTGGTAATTGGAAATGTAATCATGTGAAATGAAGCAGTGGAGATGATAACAGGTGGTGAGCTACTGCATGCAGAAGTGATGTTTTGAGTGTGTGTTCACACTTGTCATCTACATGTACTGATACTCACGTGGAATGCAAACTGTCCGGAGAAGTCGTACATGCCGCAGGAGTGCATGAGGCTCAGGGTGTTTCGCACGGCCTCAGGGCTCAGCACACGCTCGCCTGTGATTGGACAGAAGCCGCCATTGGCTAGCGTGGCAGCCATGACGCTGGCGCTCTCACATGTCACCTCAATGGAGCACAGCTGCTCAACACATGAAAACAACATACAGCATCATACTTCCTGGAGATTGAATTGGGTTAAAAATCAAATTTATTTTTGGTCATTTATTTGTGCTTGAAACTGAGTGTATCTAATTTGCGCAGAAAATCTAATGCAGCAAACAGGAGCCATTTCCAAAATTCAGAACTCTGCACTGTACAGCCACTTCAAATCTGACACTGATTCAGCAATGAAAGGTGTCTGTACACACCTGAAAGTAGAAGTCCAGAACCGGGATCATATCTGTGCCATCTGGAAAACACTGTATACAAAGACAATGAAGGATTAATGCTGGACAAGAAACAAAACTCTGAAGAGATGCAGCTGACATGAATCACTGCAAATGTGCAGGAAGCGGTGAGAAACAGCAAGATGACTGGTGCAATAAATCAACTGAAACCACATCAAAACAACCCTGAGACTCACCTTCTTCTCCTTCAGATAGTAGCCAATCGCAAAATTCCTGTCTCCAGACTCACGCTCCGACTGGAATCTACATCAGCACACACACTCCAGTTCAGACACTCACACTCTATTTTTCACACGCTTTCTCTGGTTATAAGCCGTTTACGCTCTTTACTTATTTAAAACTTTATCAGCTGTTAAAAAGGAACCACGTGGGAGAATTGAGTGAGTCACTCACGTGGCGTTGCTGAAGCCAACATATTCATTTCCTGCCATCTTCTTGAAGAAGCTCATCACCTGCACGGATCAGAACGTGTGAACCAACACAAAAGCAACAGTGAATTCTCATGTGATCTACTGAAGATTTACTCACATAATCAAACTTCTCAGCGTTGCTCGCCCCTTGCTGAAAAACACAGGAAAGAAATAAGACAACGGCGTCAATCGATTCTGTTCACAACCCTCCGTATAATATCAGCATACAAATACATTTTGAATATATATTGCATCAGAACAGTAACTAACTCATAACTCGCATTCTCAACTTAAAGATCAGTGAAAAACTCTTATCAGTTAGTGGCCTGTGGTTAGAAATCAACGAGAGAAACTACAGTAAGATGAATCCTAATCGTGATCATATCATAATGAACTACAGTGCAGTACTGTTATTTTCTACAAAGTGAAGACCTCCAGGTTAAAGAGAGAGAGGTGGGCAAAAAAACAGTAAATCATCTGCAATGAAAAGAGTTTGTCTTTGTGGGTGAGAATCTATTAACCTACAGACTCCTACAGACTGAGTGTGAACTAGAGCACCGAGCTAAACATGCAGGTGAGGGACAATATTTGCCAATAATATTCAGCTGTTGCAGTGACTCACTGTATTATCTGTAGAAATGAACAAGGACTAATTTGTGTATTTGTCTGGCTGTTAGATTACTAAACATTAATGCTGATAAAACTGTGTAATAATACAATAAAAATTTAACTCATCTGGAAACCCACAGAGACTGTGCATTAGTACAGTGTTAGCCTGACTGTTTCAAAATCTTCACCAAATCTAGTAGTCCTCCAGGCTGCTCAAGCCTTTATTTCCTTTCCAACTCTATTGCTATTGGTTTTCCAATAGCAGACCAATTAAATATACTAAAAATCTAATGAACTTACACTAAACTAACTAACCAAATTAAATCTGATTACGAGTCAACCCTTAATACTGCAAAGATTTTAATTAAAACTTTTTTTTTAATGTTTAATGAACAAACTTTCAAATTTCAATGCTTTGTCAAGACATTAAACATTTCCATTGGCTGAACTGTTTTTTCTATATTAAATAAGAAGACATTAAATAAAGCCCCTGCAGGTTTAACTCAACCACAGAAGTAAACATGAGGCCCTGAAATCCTGCACACACTTCCACCTTATTTAGTGTATTCCGCCTTATACAATGACTCTACCAGTGGCGGCCGGTCAATAGGGGGCGCCGCCCCCCCTGAAGTTAGCCTCCTTTAACATGTAAACAATAAGTTAAATATATATTGCAAATATTAACGAAATAAAATCTTTTAATCATAGTATTTTACAGTTAGTCATATTATCATTTATTGAAAATAAAAAAATCTCAACTATATTTCTTTCACATGTGTTTACGGGGCGCCGGACTAATGAGTGTCTATGTAGGTACATGAACTTTTGAGGCTAAGCTCTAATTGGCTTATTTTAAATTGTTCTTGGGGGCGCAGCGCTGTGCATCAATATTGAATCAATATTGTTTTTATATGTTTGGCCTCATGTGATTGAACAAGCGTAATCTCGAGATGAAAGAAAATTCGTTTTTATCGAGCCGTTCGGATGAAGAAAAAAAGCGTCCAGTATTTTGGACCAGATCGACCGCACTTGCAAATTCAGCAGCAGTCAAGTGATCACGGTCGCGCCAACACTCGGGGCTGTTTTATTTATTTCTCGGTTGTTTGCACCCCCCCCAAAAAATTTTAGCACCAGCCGCCACTGGACTCTGCTGATGTTTTAGTATCCAGGTTTTGTTCATGGTAAGGGAGGAAAAATGGAAAGGAAAAATTACCAATGTCCTGCAGCAGTGGTCAAAAAATCCCACAGATCCTACGTCTGCAAAATATGCAACAACATAAAACAACAAGAGAGCCTTCAAAAGCAAATCACACGCTTTACAATGCGCTCGCGGGACTCCTGAGGAAATGATGTCATGCGTCACTGAAGTACACCGACAGGCACATACTGACCTACCAGAAGACATTTGTTGTGTTACACTGATATCATTCACAAGAGAAGATCACAATGCTTGAGAGTGGATGATGGGAACTGTGCAGTTCACAGGATGCTAAACACTCATGACAGAGTAATGGGGCATCCTTGCATGTGTGGAGTTGTGCTGGGTTAAAACAAACAAATACAAAAAAAGAGAGTTTTTTCTTATGTCACAGCAGAGGATGGCAGTTTCTGCAGGAGCGGTTCAGAAAAGCCTGCTGAAAATGTGTGTTTGATCAGAAATTGATCACTTCTGATGTTCTGAACACTGGGCTGGCCGGTATGACGATGTGTACTGCTCAACAATACAAATGTGTCAACCAGCCCACAATTTGCTGGTGGCATATTTGCATAGCAAATCTATCTAAACTAGTCAAAGAGAAAAGAAAAGAGAAACATGGAGTTACACAAAAATACAGCATATTTTGTAAAACTTCCAGATGAGTAAAAAGCAGGACATACTTTAAAACCATTTAAGGGGGAAATATTTATGCACAACAGCTTGTCTTATAAAGCATTCAGCCTATTCATTTTACAATTACATTTATTTACATTTATTCATTTGGCAGACGCTTTGCTTACAGTGAATTTAATGTATACATTTTTTTAAATCAGTACTTGCATTTCCTGGGATCGAACCCACAACCTTTGCGCTGCTAACGCAATGCTCTACCGGTTGAGCTACAGGAAGGCTGTAGTTTTAGTTTTACTGTATTTACGTAATGTGAAAATGTTTTTGCAATAATAAAAGACTAATAAATCTGAATTGAATACTCATATATTACAGTAGAAATATGAAACATAATAAAGATGAGGGAGATGAAGAAACTTTCATTTATATTTCATTTCAATTTAACTGGACTGTAATATTAAAAACTAAAACTGACCGTATGGTCATTAAAATACAAAACACTGTAATGTGTGATTTCAATAATGCGGCCATACTTTGGTCATACCACCCACCCACATCTGAATCTGAAATATTTTATATCAAAAATGCACAATTAACCAAGAGTTTTTTCTCGTTTACTTACACAAGATCTAAACACACATATCACTTGACTAT
>JAZGTK010008184.1:0-18557 GCA_036877625.1 Ambastaia sidthimunki
ATTGGCCCCTGTAATGTAGAAAATTTCAGATTGTGTACAATTGTTTATTTAAATGTTTCTGTTTACTGTGATTTTGACCATGTGTCATAACTAACAGAGCACCAACAGCACAAATAAAGACTCTGCAGCACAGAAAGCAGAGTTCACAGCGATGATCGAGGCAGCTAAGTCAAAGATGCATCAGGTGAGAGAGCTAAGCTAAGTTAAATCTATTCATTAAGATAGAATCTAAAATGAATCACAATCTGAAGGTTGATCAGCTGCTAATGGTTAAATGTGTAAGCCAATACGTCTAAAGTCAAGTTTTGTGATGTGTGTGTGCAGTATAAAGTACGAGCTTACATTCAGATGAAGTCACTCAAGGCCTGCAAACGAGAAATTAAATCTGTGATGAACACATCTGGAAATGTGAGTAAATTCATTTTACAGTCACTCGTGCAAGCATGTTCATTCTAAAGTCCCCTTTAAATCAGATACTGTCAATACTTGTTTCATACAAATCGTGATCAGCTATTCTTCTAACTGTCATTTACATTGACTGTGTGTGTTTGCGTTCTTCTTTTAGTCTGCCCCCTCACTTTTCCTGAAGAGTAATTTTGAGTACTTGAGGGGAAATTACCGTAAAGCTGTGAAGCTCCTCAACAGCTCAAACATCGCAGAGCATCCAGGACCCCTGAAGACAGGTAAACACGCTGTTTAATTCACTGCACAGTCAATAACCACAATCAGCTTTAAAAGGAAAGTATTACAGAGGGAAGCAAGCAAACCAGCGTCTGTTTATTGAGAGTAACAGCCTGTGTGATTCATTGGCTAGCCAGTGTTATTAGCTAATAACCTAAAGCTAATGGTTTTTCTTTCCTAGGATGTTTTTAATCAGATGTTATTTTGTTCCCCTCAAAGGTGAATGTGTGAGGTGTATGTTCTGGAATAATCTGGGCTGTATCCATTTTGCCATGGGGAAACATAATCTAGGCCTATTTTACTTCAAGAAAGCTCTGCAGGAGAATGATCACACATGTGCCCAGCTTGGGGATGGCGGTAATGGACAGGGTGAGAGAATTAAGAATCAAATTAGGATCTTCAAGAGTTCAGACCTTACTTCAGATCTTATACAATAAACACTGTGATTAACCGTAGCTGTCAATGTCATTAAAGGTCATGTATTTTGAAACTGCAAGAAATTGTGATTATTGTCATTACGAATGTTTTGCTTTTTCCTCCACAGCAGCTAAAAAGTTCTCAGGCATCCCCATGTGTGCTCTGTTAGCTAATAAACGCTATGAGCTGCTGTATAACTGTGGGATACAGCTGCTTCATATTGGCCGGCCGCTGGCAGCTTTTGAGTGCCTGATGGAGGCGGTGCAGGTGTATCACTCCAACCCTCGACTGTGGCTCAGACTGGCTGAGTGCTGCATCATGGCCAATAAAGGGGTACAGACCCACATGTCTTTGTAATATTTAGTAATACTTAAAATGAATAACCTCCTGCTTTACACAATATGACAGGATAAACTTGATGTGCACTCAAACTCTTTGTTTAGTGACTAGATTTTTCTTAGAGCTTCGTGAAAAAGTATTGAATATTTTAATAATTTTTACATTTTGAAGTTAATTTAGTGTATGAAAACCTTTTCATTCTCAGTTCTTGTTTTTCTTCAGAGCTCAGAGCAAGAAACAAAAGGTTTGCCCAGTAAAAAAGGGATTGTGCAAGCTGTGGTTGGACAGGGCTACCACCGCAAGATTGTTCTAGCATCACAGTCCACACAAAACAGCATCTATAGGTGAGAAACATTCCTTTGTTGAGCCTGAAATCTCTTTACTTTGCTAATAATTAAAGATGTTAAATTGAGCTGTTTTGTGTAATTAGCAATATGAAGTCTGGTTACTTCCCTTCTATGTTGTAATGTCAATGTTGCTCCAGTAGAGGTCGCACTCCATAAAAGTGACATTGAGATGTGGTTAGTTACTTACGTGGGTGAAATCACACAAAATGAATGTCATCCTCATGATGCCTTTCTGAAGACTGCAGCATTCAGCACTAGTTTCATAAAGCAGACTGCACAATGATTAACGTGTTCTGAACCTATACAATAGGTAGAACTGGTATTAGTTACAAAAAAATTCCCCCTTGCCATTATATTCATGCGTATTGAAGCCTGTCATTTGAAGACACATTAGTGAGTGCATGCGCCATTATTACTTGCATGTCTTGTGCTGCACTGTATTTAAAAAAAGCAATCTATTTTTCTTTAAATTATTACATATCCATTTATTTACATATGCAATCATACCGCAGTAATTTTTAATAACACAGCTGTATCTCAGTACAGAACTACAACAACTTTGTGCTTAATGTCTTTAAACATCATCCCTTGTGTGCTTTGAGCTTATTAGCTTTTGAATCTTTAAACCTAAGGCTGTCACCCACACAGATATCTAAGAAAGGGTATTAAAAAATCCCTGATGCAGTGTCCAATGGGGTAACTATGATGTAACCTGTGTGTGTGTGTGTGTGTGCGCGTGTGTGTGTGTGTGGACAGTGAGGGTCAGTCAGCAGCAATTCCAGTGGCCAGTATGGAGTTTGCGGCAATCTGCCTACGGAACGCTTTGCTCTTGCTGCCAGAGCATCAACAGCATGACAGCAAATCAGACAACGGCTCAAAAAGCTGCAGCCAATCAGGGAGCACAGACAGCTGCGGTGAGACCAGCGACGCATGCAGGTATGTGCTCATGCATGTAGCATTAGTCAGTACAGGTTCCTTTATACTCTGTACATAAATATTAACAAAATCAAATACATATTTGCTGAGCCTGTTTGGAAACTGTAGCTAGTCAGACACTGTCTGTTTAACTGTTGATGTTGTTTTGAGTCAACCTGCTGAACTTTTGTTATGACTGACAGTGGAAAGACTCAAGAGGGAGACAAGATTATTACTGCTGCCCCTTCATCACCTTTGAGAAAGCAGGAGGTGGAGAATCTCAGGTGAGATTACAGTGGACTGTTCTGAAATGAATGGGACTCTGTAAATGAGACTTTGTAAATGACTGGTTTCTGAGGTGTGAGTTAGCTCAGCCCCCTGGGTCTCAAAAACATTTCCTATAAGAAACCAAGGGGTCTTCCTCAAGGGGGCACTTGACAACTTTGAAAGCAAAACACTCCTTTGGCAAACAGATGTCTCATAAGACAATGTTGTGAGAATCAAATGAGACTCACAGTATAACAGTTTAAATCTGTGAATTCCAATTATTGGTACCTAAAATACTAATAGAAATCCACACAGCAATCTGTTTTATTAAACAATTTTTAGCATGTAGCCACAAGTCACTGTTATTGGTCATACTAAGGAAAGTAACAGGTGCCAACACTGAACCTGAATCTCCTAAAACAAGATCTTCTAAAATTTCAAACATTATTTCACTGGTATTTTCTGCCTTTTTGTTTAACAATAAATGTGGTACTTATATATACAAAATATCAAACCTAATCTCCTTAACCATGAACAGCCCTATAAAACAATCTTCAGTCTGGTATAACATTAAACATAACAACTGATAATTACATTGGTAATCACCGTAAAACCAGTTAACTTCCATTATTTGAACCCATTCATTTTTATTGAGCTGCCCTTGCTTCAGGCATATCTTTTCTGCTCTTTGATTGTGAATAACCCTCCCCTGACTCATATGACACATGTCTCAATTATTTCCTGCCCCCACTTCACTATTCACTCTCATGTTACTTTTTTTGGGGATTGATTAGGTCTTTCACCCCGCTCTCTCTCCCTCCCCCTCACTTTTGATCCAGCTGGAGAGTTTGTTCCAGCAGGAGGGAAGGGGCGTGGTTTGTGGATTGTGTTGACCCTTCACTAACACCCCGACACAGTGACACTTTTACAAGACTGACTGCCATTTACTCAAATGGCTCTTCCTGGAATCCTGCAGGCCATTGTGTCACTGGCATTTCCTCTTTTCTTTTGCCCTCTCCCACTCTTGCCCTGTAATGTGCTATTTGAAGTAAAGCTTGGCATCTAGAACACCACGCAAACATGATAAAAACTCACCAAGGAGTTTCTCCATGACAATAAGGTTCAACTCATTCACATTAGTTATTGATATCTAGTTTGTTTAACTGTAAACATTTTGTATTTGTTCATCTAGGTTAATTTATAAATCTAAGTCTTTGTTAATTTATGTTTGTCCAACGGAAATTTATACAATTTAAAAATGTAAAAAAATATATTTTGGTATGTGTAGAAATGAACATTAACCTAGATAAATATATGCTATAACAATTAGCACTTTTACTTTGTTAGCTCTTTATTTTAATTTAACCTTGTTGTAAAGTTTATAATTCATTAAGTTTGTTCATGCATGCAGGGCTTCGGTCTTTGTTAAAACCAATGAATAGTCACTAAAACACTGTAGACTGTGTAATTTGTCTTTTGATTAAAGCCTCACTTTTATACCTGTTCTTCTTTTCTTTGATTCTGCCTCTTTTCCAGGTGCTCAATTCTAGCCTGCAGTGCGTATGTGGCTCTCGCTCTTGGGGACAACTTAATGGCTCTTAACCATGCCGAAAAACTCCTACATCAGACAAAGCTGTCAGGATCGCTCAAGTGAGTCTGTCTCTTTTCTGTCTGATTTACATCTTTTACGACTCCTCCATTTAAACTCAGTAAATTAGCGTTCAGTAAATATTTGTGCTGCTCTAATGTTCCTTTGATTGACAGACGCTCTAGCCAATCCTGAGTGACAGGATGCTTGGTGCATAACATCTACTTTAAACATCTGTGTCTAGTTTGGTAGCTGTGTCTGGTTGGTTTAATCTAGATAAATTTCCCAGAAACAAGCCGAGACTAAGCGGTGAATCACTGCTCTCAGCATAAATCAACCAGTTTAGCTTTAGTCTTTGTGTTGGGAAGTGGCTTTAAATAATAAATCTGGAATCAATATTTAATGAGTTGTGTGGCGTGTTCTCAGGTTCCTGGGTCACCTGTATGCAGCCGAAGCACTCATCTCTCTGGACAGAATCTCTGATGCCATCACTCATCTCAACCCAGAGAACGTAACCGACGTCTCACTAGGCGTGTCACCCAGTGAGCAAGACCAAGGTACACAACCACGTGATGAAACATACAGGTTTCACGGGACATGTATTATGTGTGTGGACTCATGTGTGTTTGTGCTCACTGACAGGTTCTGATAAAGGAGATCTGGATCCTGTTGAGTCCTGTAAGTATCTCCACGTTTCATGTCTCTTTGATATTAAAATGTGACATTTTTAAAGTGAGGAAGGAATAGTTCACCCAGAAATTCTGTGAAATTCTAAAGAAGACCTTTTGAGAATTTTTTTCCTTTACAAGGACAGATCATAGTTCACTGATCATGCCTGTCAAGTTCCAAAGACACAAAACTATTCTATATGGCTTGTGTGCTGTATTCAGAGTCTTCTGAAGTAATACAATAACTTTTTGAGGAACAGAAAGAAAATTCGTTTTTCACTTCATTTCGTTTTCTATGCCAAATAAATGCCAAAACTTTCAAATCTTATTGCCATTCAGTCTTGGAATATGGCACACATCAAATGGGCTACTCCCATTGTTTTTTTTTTATTTTGTTTGGACAGACATGATCACTAAAATTCACTGTGTATTATTGAAAAGCAGGGTAAATATTCCTCACAAATGTAGAGCATTGGATGCAGATACAATTGACTTGTGTTGTAATCTGTTGATGTGTGTGAATGTGTGTTGCAGCAGGGAAGCAGACGCCTTTATGTTACCCCAGCTCAGTGAGCTCTGCCAGGGCCACGATGCTCTTTAATCTGGGCAGTGCGTATTGCTTGAGGAGCGAGTATGATAAAGCCCGCAAGTGCCTTCATCAGGTAAGCACTCATCTCATGTGAAGCACTCAGGCTACAATGTGCGCACATAAACACACAATTACAGTCATGCAGATGTCCTTCCTGGATCCACTTTCTCATACTCACTGAACTGCCTTCTACATCATTTGATATGTTCTGATTTCTCTGTGTAGGCTGCCTCAATGGTTAACACTAAGGAAATACCCCCAGAAGCCATTTTACTGGGTGTTTACTTAGAACTGCAAAATGGTGAGTCAGAGCCTTCAGTAAAGACTGGATTTTGTGTACTGCTGGTTTACCAGTGGAGATATGAAAGTTATAATACAACAATTTTTTTAAGGTTTCTTAATTTTGGCCAGAAACATTCACAGACTATCCAGTCCCAGAATGCATTGTGATTGACAGATGGGGTGAACTGTAAAATAAAAAATATAATACCTTATAATATCTTATTAGAGTAAAAATGTACTTTAATAAGAAGATTGTTCTCTTCTTGTGTGTGCTATATATTGTTATTAGTGTTACATGCTAACATCAAGCTATAATATGAATCAAATGTGTATCATTTGAGTCTCTTATTTACTTTGCACAAGGGCCACTGTGGTGTGCATGAATGACTGTTAGCAAAAATGCTGCATATTTGTGTTTCAAATTTCTATATTGAGGTTTCATCTGGGTTATATTGCTACCTATATAGAATGTAGATGGAGTGGCATCTTACTAGGGTTTTGAACAATGTTTTTCACAGAACATCTCACCTGTGTGCTTTTTGTATATTCTTGCATGTAATTTGTATATGTATATGCAGTGAGTATTTTTTATTGTTGAATTATCTTGGTGAAACATTAGCAATGTCACTAGCCACATCATTTCCTGGGGTTAGACTGTTTCTTAGGCTGAGAGACATTCCAGATCTCTCAGCCTAAGTCATCTAGCAGGTGCTATAAGATGAATGTTTAAGTGATTTGAAGCTTTTATTTTTGCTCTTACAGGAAACACACAGCTGGCTCTACAGATCATCAAACGCAACCAGCTTCTCCCTTCCGTCAAGCCTGACTCCTCCCCTGACCTCCGCAAGAAACCGCCTCCCTTCCACTCCTGCCAGCCTGTACAGCCCATACAGACCCCTGCCCCCTTTTCACAAGTACAGCGCAAGTGAGTCCACCTGCACAACCCCACTTCCCCCCAAAACATGCAGAAACGCATCTTTTCAAATATTATTTATGAGGCTGCAGCAACCTGGCGGATTGACAGATGGATTGAAAACATAAACGCATGGAACTGGTGAAATGTGGACTGGTTGCCTGGTAAAATGTCGTATTGTGTTTGGGGTTTATGAAATTATAAATAAATTTTATTTACAATTAGTGGTGTGATGTTTATGAGTGGTAATGACACACCACATATGAAGACCAAGTCTCCTAGGAGGAGAGATATATCATATGACTGTATGAAAACAAAATCAGTGGATCAAAAGTCATTGTTAAGATCTTACTAGCATAAAATCATGAGCGCTTGTTTGAGAATATTCCTTTAAAAATTAAGGTTTCCTTTTTAAAAGTGTATACCTTTCTCCTACTAGTGCAAAAAGATTGAAATAAACGTCTACTGATGACTGGTCTGTTGGTGGACAGATGTCGGCTTGCTTTCATGTGTGGTCTCTTATTTGTTTTTTAACCCTCTTTCCTCAGGGTGGCCCATCACCCTTTTTATGCTGCCTCATTCTTATGGTAAATCCCCCTGCCCCCATGCCACACCCTGTTTTTCCACCCACATCTCCCTTCATTGTTACCCTGATCTCCCTTCAGACAGGCTGTCAGTGATCTGAGAGAAAGCTGCTCTCTAAGCTGTGATGGAACAGATATTGTTTCGCAGCCATCTGATGCTAATGCTTTAAGCAGCGTTTTGTTCTGTCAACCTTTAATGTGGCAAAAAATAATTGAAGAAAAATTCCAAAAATTGAGTCAATTAATTGAAAGTGTGTAATATGGTTTTTCAGCTTCTGTTCCCTATTCAACAAGATTAACTTAGATAAAAAAATATTTCTGCTTAATGACATTAAGGGTGGAAGTTTGATTATAATAGAAAAGCAAATGGGCCTTTAAATCTGAGCTGGGCCAGATTTACAGTTTTTATTACTGTAATGTATGACAAAACAGATTTTATTACAGGGTATTAGGTTTACATAACACCAGCTAATGCAAACTGAGCAAGCATTATAGACATGCTATAATTCAGTTATATCACTGCACAATTGTTTTAATACTATATCAATCAGGCCACGTTTACCTGTTATTTTAAAATCGAATCTACAGGCCGTTTGTCATTGTTTATACCCAAGTCAGTCCCATCTGTCGGACCACAAACATTTTCCTGCAGGCTCAAGCTGTATCTGTGCTGAACCTCTGGGCTACACCCTGCTGACCTTTGACCTGCTGGTATGCAGGGACGCCCATTCCTCAAACAGCATTGGTGGCTTTGAGGCTTTTGTCAAGTAATTTAGACAGAACAAAGACTTCTTATGATAGCACTCCTCAAACAATGACAATTATTTCATCAGTGATTTAGGGAGCGTTGTTACTAAAACCCATTTCAGCACCATCATTAAGATCATTTTGAGCAATATTTGTTAGAATTAACTGAATTGAAGGTACATATCTCACTGATGGGCTCTGATAACTACAGTCACTGATTTTACATACAGTTGTGTGTTTTCTAACATTAATCACAGGCTGGAGGGGGAATTCCTTTCCAGTCAGTATAACGTTCCACTGTCATTTAGATCAACCACAGCTAGTTACATTACACGCCTTTCTAGACAACAGAAAATTGATTATTTGCAGAAACTGGTGCTATGTTCTAAAACCAGTGAGCTCCCTGATGTTCACTGCCAAAATGGAAGTCACGCTTTGAAACATGAACAAGTTGCCAAGCTTGTTTAGGTGGTTAAGTCAGACCTGGCTAGGTTGCACACCTTAAAGGGATACCTCACCAAAAAAAAACAAACCCATTCATATTTACTCATGTTTGGTGGGATTTTGCAAATACGTTCCTGGAACAACATTTCTGTCAAATAAACATGGTTTATTTTATTTAACAGGATTATCAACTGACAATTTTGTCACTATGTGTTGCCTTTAAAACAGCTTTTGTAATTACACAGTTTTTAAGGTTTGCAGTAGTTCATTCCTGCATCTTTGAGGTGTAGCTGCAGTTTTTATTAGTTTACTGGTTGCGATGCATTCATTTATATTACATTCATGTAACAAGTTCATAGAATTTGTAACCACATGAATTGTTTCAGTAATTTTATTTTTGACAGACAGACAGATTTTAAATTCATAATATAGTAAAAACTCAAAACAAATACAGGATCCAAGGGGTACAACTTTATTTGTAAACAGCCAAAAAAAATGCATAGGAAATGTTTAAAGTCCACAAAAGACGAGAAAACAAGACTGTAGACCACTAAGTATTTTCTATGGTCTCATCAGCCTTATTCACAAAGTAAAACGACACTTCTGTTGCTTTGGTTGAGGGGGTGACAGAGGAACGGGCGAGTGCTGACATTTTAAATAAAACAAAGAGAGATTGGAGAGAGACTTGGGCCTCTTGGAGAGGCTTTCTAAACCATTATCCTCTCTGCCTGAGAGGACTGCTGACCTGAAATCAGTGTTGCTACTGCCATTCACATTAATTGTTACATTTTAAAAGGCAAAACTGATGCCAGGTCTAAGATTTGGGGCAGAATCTCCACACACCTCTTTGCTTAGCCTCTCACAGTAAAGCCTCTTAAAATATTAAGTTAAAAAAATATTGGTGTACGGCAAATTTCAGTGCCAGGGACACAGGGTCTAAATGTCTATTATCACTGTAAATATAATTATGAAACAGGCAACTGCCCTCAGAAAGTTATTGAAAACCAATTTCTTGAGCTTTAAGGCATTTCTGATTCATCTCAAGGCAATGAATTCTGTAGCAGCCATTAAATGTGAACAGATTTACCACAGTACATGACGTAAACCCAATTAAAGAGGCAAACGGCAGGCTGTTTCAGTTAACCTCAAGGTCAAGACTATAAAATCAAGTTAGGACTATGTGAACAGTTTAAGGTTGGGAGATGCTGGTATAAATGTTGAGATCACCCCCTCCCTGTTAACTGACATGGTTGAAAAAGATTCCGTAGAATTCCAAAACAGCATTTATCCTCCTTATAACAACACACAAAAACCTCATGAGGTACTAACAAAGGATTCACTATCAAACTGTATGAAACAAATATTGAATTTTAATCTAATCTCAAATCTCTACAAAGCTACCTGAGTTGTTTTAATGTGTATATACACACATTTTTTCCATAAGATAATACAATCATAAAAGCGGTCCAAGACCATACAATTCTGAACTGTTTAATTTTCTGTTTTTCCCCAGTAAGGAAGAGGTCGTAAGCTGGAATAACACCAGAAATGGTGACAAACCCGTACAATTAGAGACCAGAGGTCCAAACAAAAAAACAAAAAGACAGAAAAAAAAGACAGAGTTTGCAAAGCGTCTTTCTATTGAGCTTTCGGAGCAAAAATCACATTTTACTGATTTTTATATTTTACTGCACATCAAATCAGTCCTGAAAAAGGTGACTTGACTTTAGAATCTACATTTCTACAGTGTCCTGATTTCTTTCTATAGAATTACTGCATAACAGATTTTTACATAGTGGCTTATCAATACTGATCTCACCTGAGGTCTGTTAATTTCAGCTCAAAAAATGACCAATTTCTTTACCAAATCTAACACTACCACCACTTGTCAGATCTGTGGGTACTGTGGTAACCGACTCAAAATTTTCTTTTATAAGCTTTGTAGGGCATCTGCTGAAACTCTGCTAGTTACAATCACACACAAAAGACATCCAACACATTAGCTGTCCTCTGCAAAAAGTCTAACTACATTTAAATATATCAACAGCGAGTTTTATACGAACACTCTAGGTGAAATTTATTCATCTTTGAGCAAATGTGAAAATATATTATAAATACATCTAGACACTGAGGATTCAGTTGAACAAGGTCTTTGGCAGTTTCCAGTTCTGATTAGATTCCAACAGCTAAAGCTAAGGAGGTCTGCAGCCAGGGTAAGGCATGTGAGCCAATCTCAAAGAGGTATCTTACTCTGTAAAGCTATCCATTAAAGAGTACAATCTTATAGTCAACCACTCACCCAGGAAACAATTATTTTTTTTTTGGTATATGATAAAATGCCTCTTCCCCTTGACTTCCCAACATTCATATTTTACATCCACCTGTCTACAAGAACTTTTACAGCATGCAAAAATACACATTTAAATGTTCCCTCTTATAGAGAGCAGGGATTCAGAACTGCACAGCTAAATAATAATAAACAGATCAAATGTGATATTAATACTGTAAGACAGGGCAGAACTGTGCTTAAATGGAAGCAGCCAATCTTTATTGCATAAGCTCCTTGTTTTCATCAGTACAGGCCTTGTGACCTTTTATTCATCTATTACGGTCTAATGTGTGGAACAATTAGCTCCAATTATTAACTTTGCCATGTAATTTCTCATTTTTCTCGCCTTATTAACAATGTGTTTAACAAGCAAAATGATATTTAACGTCTCTCTATTAAAATTCAACATAACCCCAATGATCCAAAAATCACATTTTGTCTATAATGAGGTAATACATTTACGATGATAGACTGAGTAAACTCAATGGGTGATCTACGTAATCAATGGGAAGGAAACGCTACTGTGACTTGTTTTTGGCACACATTCCTTTGGCAAAGACATCCAAATTGGAATTTTTAGCATCACAAAAGGCACAGCTAACTACACAAACACATTAATACTTATGATTGAGTTTTGCCAGCAGGAACAAGGTCAGGAAAAAACAACATGACTACTTGCCTTATGGTCACCCAGCTTTCCCATATAATCTGAATCTAAACGCTCGTGTTATAGCGTGAAACAAAGCATTAAGCAAATTAAACCCAAAGCTTAACACATGCAGGTTAGAAGCATGTATAGAGCAGCATTCTGTAGATCACCAACACAAACATATGGACCAAACTCAAGGGCAACTGGGTGGTGCCACACAATGTATTAGCTGCTTTAAATTCACCTGCTTCAAAACAACCTAAACAGACATGCACATAACAACTGATGATGTGTTGAAAGGACAGGTACATTAAAACTAACAAGGGAAAACTAAGGTAATAACTCTAATTGCCACATGCTTCATATCTCAACAGACTTGGGGGTAATTTTCTGTCAGTCATAAATGGTTCCATTACATAGATCACTTTGGGCAGACTAAAATGGGAGAGACGTATGTGCTTTTGTTCTGCTCTATACCAGTGCTATACATTCTTATTTTCTTCCCCCAAATGCCTTGCTTCCTCTTTCTTTAACCATTGTAAGGTGTTGATTTTCGTGTTCAATTGATTTACTCACAAGTCAGGCACAAACTATTCAATTCTAAACTGGGCTCAATTGAGTATTACACTGACAGTGAATCGTCTTCTTGGAGATCTTGCTTTACTGTCCACACTGCTTCCTGTATCCATTTAATCAATACATCAATAAAAAAAACTGTGAAGCTGTTCGTAAAAAAAAAAAAAAAAAACTATATGTATATACTTCTAATGCTGAGACACCATTAATAAGGGCAAAATTAATAAAAATCATCTTGTAGGAATCATTGTCTTATAGGAACTGGATTATATCCGTTTTCCAGCTGTATCTATCATGTACTGAGCAACTGGAGAAAAACAAAACAATGAAACAAAAAAAAGGGCTAAGACATTCTTTACACTTTATATTTAGTGTCTACATTTGTTACAACCAAAAAATTAAATAGATCTGAAAATTCTGTCTTTTTTCCCCTAACACATTAGAAATAATCATGTCCCTCAGCTGTATTTGCCATAGCAAAAGTCTTAATTACACCACAAGAGACCAATCAAATGACTAAATTCTGATAATTACAAAACATTAATTTTTGGTAATTGCTTCCACTTGCATAACTTTCAAATGGACATGACCGTAAAATTGAGGTAAATGTATCATGAGGCCCATAGACCCAGAGGTATAATATGTTAAATGAGGTAAGAGGTTTAGATGAGGTACGAGATAAATGTCCAATTTAAAATAAGAAAAATCAAAAGAACACTGCAGTAGATATCAAAATGTTTTCCTTATTTTTCTGCCAAAATATGCAGTTCTTTTTGTCGTCCATCATTATGAGAAATATTCAGGGATTTAACTTGCGTTCTGTGCACAGTAACAATCAGGAAAATGTTGTGCGAACTGTGCAAATAACCAAACATTGCTTCATTTTTTTTCTTTTTACAAATTTGTTGTGTCCTCACATCCTATGAAAAAAAACACTGAGGTAGACCATTTTTATAAAACTTCACGGACTAGGTCTCTGCACAAATGTACATTCATACATAAGCTAGATGAGGTAGATGTAATGCAGAGAACAAATTTTCAAGAATGCAAGAAATTCCCTGAGAAACAAAAGAGAAAAAGAGATTTAAAGACACAAACCAAAAGCAAAACTTGAGTCAAAACTCTGTGCTGTAATAGCAAGTGTTTGGTGTTGCATCATCTGCGAGAACAGTGACAACAGACCCAACAAGACAGTGTTGCCAAATCTCTATAATTGTCACCTTATTAACATTAAACTCCATTTGCTCCTGATAAATGTGCAAAATCTTCCTTTCCATCTGTCCATATCTACAGTTTTGTCCCAAACCACAACTGTCAGAACATAAGGATTCGATTATTTCCAAAGTCCACAGCAACAATCATTCCATCAGGGGTAACCGCTATACCCGATGGGCGGTCCATCTGCCCGAAGCCATTACCGTGAGTCCCAAACTTACATAAAAAGTTGCCATTGGGTTCGAAAACCTGAATGCGATGGTTGCGGGAGTCAGCAACAATAATCCGGTCTTCCTGATCCACAGCTACACCTTGTGGGCGCAAGAACTGACCGTTACCTGTTCCTTCGGACCCAAGGAAGCGAGCCGACTGGCAGTCAGGCCTGATGACAAGCAGCCGATGATTGTTGAAATCAGTCACCACAAGGTGGCCTTCCTGATTAAAGGCCACACCACGAGGCGAATCAAAATGTTTCCAGAGGGCACCCTCAAACCCATATTTGTTGAGGAATGTCCCATCAGGGCCAAAGAGTTGCACGCGGTGATTGCGTGTGTCTGAAACCAGGATCTTCCCCTCAGAGTTGACGGCTACATCCCATGGGTAGTTGAACTGCCCATTTTTGGTTCCCTTCTCACCAAATTTAAGGAGAAACTGACCATCGAAGGTGAAGATCTGGATGCGGTGATTGTCCTTATCAGCCACAATGATTCTTCTCTGGCTGTCACAGGCAACCCCGGCAGGCCGGTCAAACTGGCCTGGTCGCGAGCCCAAAGTGCCAAACTTGTGGTGGAATGTGCCACAGGGCTTGAAGATCTGCACACGGTTGTTGCTTCTGTCAGCAACCACCACATAGCCTTCTTTATCCACACAGATGCCCCAAGGTCTACACAGTTGTCCATCCCCATCACCCTCTCCTCCAAATGTAGTAATGGGCAAACCAACAGCTCCGTAACTGCGACCAGACTTGACCGTCACTTTGAAAGGACTTCCCTCAATGTGCTGATTACATATGAGCACCGAGAGCAAATGCTCACCCTCATTCTTGGGAAGATAGCTGACTGTGTAAGTTCCATCTTGGTGGTCAGAAATATCTGCACTGAAGAGATTACCATCTGGACTCATAAGCACAACTGACACGCTGTCACCACCAGATAACCGAGGCTCTCCATCATGATCATACCCTACCACAGTAAAGGACGCAAGCTTTCCTTGCAAGGCTCTCTTAAGGCCTTCACCGTGAGCTTTGGAAGCTGTGGCAAAGGCTCCGCTGCTGATGAGGCCCATGGACTTGATGGCAATCAGAAGAGCTTGGTCCGGAGGAGTGAACATGATGCGATCATCTTCCTGGGGCTGTAGGATGCAGCGAAGGGATTTCAGCTCCTGTAGCTGATTTAACATGTGCTCGCGTGCTAGAAGGACGTCTATGCTGCGGCCCTCTTCTAATACTTGTGTCACTGTGGCGATCGTACTGTCCAGTTTGGTGAGATTCTGGTGCAGTTTTTCAACCTGCAGATAAAGTGACTTTGCCTTCACCTGTCTGATCTTTTCCACCTGTGCAGAAAACAAAAAAAAAAGCTTTTTAAATTTGCCAAAATGTCAAACAGGTTTTTCACAGATACCACTTCCTAAAAAAGACCTCCTGCTAGAGTGTAAGGTCCTACTAATTAAATAAAGACAGAGCAATGTTACCACCAAATCACAGGATATCTTGCATCACCTGATTGCACTACTACAGGCAGGCACCATGTCTTAAGTGTGAAAGGCACAATGATGAGACCAGCCAGTGTGTAACCCAACAAAACTATAATTAAATTGAAATATTCACCTCACTAAAAGGTGACATTTTTAAAGTTACAGCGTATTCTTAGACCTTTATGGTTTTTATATAGTCTACAAAATTGTTTAGACTTTAATACCACAGGGAATAGTTTGTGTGTTTCCGCCCTGTATGGTGAATACCGACACTAAATGTAATACTTAGACGCATTTGTAGCATGTAGCATGCAGCAGCTATCTTTATTGTGCTTGTGCACTAGTTTACCTTCCAAAGCAGCTCACACTCTCGTTCTTCTAAAGCTTTCTTGTGACGGAGAGTGATGGTTTTCACCTCTGACTGCACAACCTTGGCCTTCAGCTCCACCTGCTCAGCAATGGCCTGGGCTTTCTCAATGCTTAGCTGAAAGAAGATTAAGAATCTGAGTTTAGACAAACACATGCAGACTAAAAGCACTCTTTCATGTTTGCCAATACTTTGGATACAATTTTACTTAAATGATGCAAATCATGAAAGATCTAACAGAGAATAAAAAAAACTCTTCTTAGTCAAAACAGCTAATGTGGCTCCATTTGAAGGATCCAGGAAAGCATGAAGGATCCCTTTGTGAGATCACACAAAGACGGGATAAAGGTCAATCTCGGGTGCTGTGACCTCTAACATCTGCTTAAACAGCAGATTGGATCTGTACACAACCCTATGCATACCAGCTAGCATCAAAATTACCCACCAATCTCAAACCAAATTTTAAATACTTCATGCAAACCCAAATATATTTTTATCATCCAGGCTTTTATCTAGTTAAGTGATTGTGAAACCATGAAATTCAGCTGTGCCCTTTTCACTGTCCGAAACAGAATGCTTTTTTGTCTCTATCAGCCCCCATGCCGCCTCTGTCACATTTCTAATATTATGGATGACTGATCGTACAAAATCCAATCTGTAATGGCACCTGAAGCTCTCTCACAATGAGTAGAAATGCCAGAGGACTTGGTCACATGACCCAGGGTCAAAGAGTTCAGTCATTTAGGAAAAAGGTGTGGGAAAGAATGTTTAGTGAGGAAAAAAAACTGATTGGCTAATCAGAACCAAATCTAAGATTCAACGACGGTTCAGGGGTCTACCAGCAGCAAACATGACCACTTTAAACAAGAGCATTTAAAATGTTTTCAAAATGCTTTCCAATAACACGCTACTATTTACATCTGGACATTTTACATCTTTTGCATAGCAAAACTTAGTAAAAAATGTAAGAGAAATAGTGATGAAACCTGTATTTAGCCCTGGTTGTATTTACTGTAAATTTATTACAATGAACAAAATGGTTACAAAATATAAACTGAAGAATCTCATTGTTGATCACAATCTAGAAAATGTTAATTTCTTCATTGAATGGTACTTCTTTCTGACAAGATCCATCCATCAAATAATTTTACACATCCCACATTAAAATCATGACGACCGTGACAATTTCGTAGAACGTTTAGAATCTCTTATGGTAGAATAATTGAGCTGTCAATCACAAAGTAAACCAATCAATAATCTGAAATGGGAAACAGAAAAAGCAGCTGCAAAGTGACCGACAAATGCAGTAAATGAGATTATACAGCACTAAGAAAACCAGAGCTGATGGGGGTCGGTTGTGGAGTGAGCCCTTCACAGGCAGGGTGCTTCCAGAATAGAGATTTTGGCCCTGGGCCTTCAGCATTGTTAATAAACCCTGCATGTGCTTTCAACCCCATAAATGTTTAGAAGGCTCCCATTTAACACCATCCAGTAACAGGATTAGTGACAGACTAGAGCAAGCAGCCAATCAAGCGCATGAAAACACAGGTCAGGCTCATTCAGCTGATTTTACAGGGCTGAGCCTGATGAAGCTTTAGAGGAGATTTAGACAATTGATAAACACATGGACTGTGTTCAAAATGGAAAACTAGCCTGTGTGTTTTCCATATTCTAAACAATAGCATGCTATATAATTATCACATGACCTCACTGCTTTTCAGTGGTTTCCGGTTGTTATGGAAATAAAATCTAAAAAACAACAGTTTAATTATAACTGGAGCACTGTGCATTGTGGGACACAGTATTTTGTGCAGTGTGCTCTGTCCAATACTCCATTCTTTGCATACAGAAAACTATGAGCACTAAACTACACAAAACTACATAAACACAAAACTATGAGGCGTGCCTTTTTTGCACATAGCAATGGCCACTGAATATGAAGTAGTATGCAATTACTGCAAAACAAAAGAAATGCTTTCCATGTCCTTTAATGAACAAAAATACAACATTTAATGTAAACTGTTGTGCAATATTGTAAGAGAAATACAAAACCTGAACGATGGCAATTCCTGGTGTGGGAAGCAAGTTGGGGGCGTATTCAAATGCAGTTGGGACATTGAAAAGCTTAGGGGCATAAACCCCCATTAGAATTCATTTTCTATAGTGCCCTCCACTAAATGAAACCCATCTCTTGTGCTTTTCACTTTCAAATTCACTGCTGGTTTCCCTGCCAACCAGCCTTGTGTCACTGGAGAAGGATGGATCTGAACAGCCCTAATAGGTGCTGTTTTCCCCCACCCACACTTCACCCGTGGTTCCGCTTTGAAGAGTGACAGGGAAATAGAAACATTTCCTCTGTGTGCGACTAATGATCTGTCCTGCTCGGGCCATCAGAGGGCTGAATAGAGGCTGTAACTGAGCACCGGGCCACCCCCTAACCCTCAATATCTATTCTCTTCATTCAGGCAGAGTGGGGGTGGACACGCACAGTGATGCTAATGGAAAGCTCAATTCTGCAGCTCTAAAAAAATCCTTTTACTTCTACAAAGCTGAGATCAGGACCTGACACACAGGCACATACGATATTTATTTATTTTAGCGGTAATCTGCAGACTTCTGCTATTTCTAAGCTAAATGTAATGGAAAAATCTTCAGAATTCGGTCAAATAGAGTTGAGAATACTTCATTTTTATTGAAATAGAGTTCCAAATGGTTCAGTAGACACATTAAAGAAAAATTAAGAAAATTAAGCCTATAGTCTCTATTATTGTTTCATCCTACTCTATTATATTTCCCCCATAAAGTCCTTAAATGGCTAACACTGTTAATCATTTTTACATTATGGTGTTAAACTCTCCTTTCACTTTTTGATGCGAACGGTCTGAAATGATCCATTGCTGTCTGTGGCATCAGGTAATCAACAGAAACATTTCAAATGTCCAATATCA